>RJWM01007990.1:0-75219 GCA_004363535.1 Dasyprocta punctata | reverse complement strand
CAATAGGTATTGTGAAAGTGGAAGAATAAACTGCTCAAAAGTAAAGAAAAACTGGGATGGGGAAAGGATAAAATAAGGGAAAAGATTGTATATAGAGAGCTATATCCTCTACATGTACACAAGATAGATAATGATACTACTAACCTCTATTAGTTCATCAAAAAGAATGGTTTGTGCTTTCATTGTTTGATCATTTTTTTACTCCTGTATCTTGTAATCTGAGCAACTAATTTGAAAATAGTTTGTAATATATTAACCATTGCTAATCTTCTTTTATTTTGTATTGAAATTCTATATTTTTTGTTTTAAAACAGAAAAAAAACAATTTCAGTTATTATTAAAGAATAATGCACCATGCTGATATTAAAAATGTTTAATAACTAAATTATACAAGATTTAGTGGCAATGTGGAAAATATACACTTACTCTATTTTTTTATGAGTAGAAGTTTTACATGGTTTTGAATCCAAAGCAATTTAAAATAAAAATGATGAAATTAGCTCCTAGAAAAAAATAAAAAGTCCTACCTTTCAATACTTGAGACTTTGGGGGGGATATTTTAGAGCTAAATCATAACAACTTCCAAAGCTTGTTTTGGTGTTTTCAGTTTGATATGCAACTGGCACGTCAAATTAAACATTTCATGAAAATTTAATATCTGATGACTGTACTTTAAAATGTAAATGAAGAAGGATAATTAATTTTAGAACAATCATTTCACATTACTTTCTCTCTCACTACTGAAATGACCTCTCTGGGTTTATCATGGCTTATTTCACTGTTAAGTGAAAAGCTTCTTTTTTCTCTGGGTCAGTCGTGCCTACTCAGGCGGTTGTTTAACAGCACACTGTCAAGGACAGCATAACCAGTCGGGTTGGTCTCAATTTAACCTCTCCTCTAGTCTCAGTGGTTATTTTATCACTCAGAATAATAGCAGTTCTCAGATATTTAATATATTTCTCAGAGCCGATGTGTTAAGGGTCACTTCAGACACGGCGATACCTTATGAAAGAAGGAGAGGATCTGATTTTCTCTCTGTATCGGCCACACATGAAGGGCCTCCTCTCTGCTGCTTACTTTCTCATGTTTGACTTCTGGTCCTTGGTCCTACACCCCAGGAGAGTACCTATTCCTTTGTGTGTTCTTTATCATGAAAACTCAGAGCTGAAAGGGACCTCAAAGGTCATCTGTACATTTCATAGATGAGAAGCTTAGGGCAGGAGAGGTCATGGGACCTGCTCCAGGTCACACAGCTAATTAGGGGAGGGCTGGACCTGGACTCTGTGTCTTTTGACCTTCGCTCCAGGGACTTTTCTGTCAGGTTTGGACAGGGGCAGCAGTAGTGACAGTGGAGGCATTAGAGACTCCATGTGTCATTTTAAAACAGCAAGACTTTCTTTTAAGCTTTTTGTCTTTGTTTTGCAAAGTTTTTTTCTTTTTAATTTCCCAGTTCTCTCTCTCTCTCTCTCTCTCTCTCTCTCTCTCTCTTTTTAAATAAGGAAGAGTAGTCCAACATTTTGTACAGAGAATTGACTATTTCCCATGAAACATAGAGGGGAAATCAACTAGCACAAATATTTTGTGATATCAAGGGTCCTTACTTCTCCAAGCTTCCCACAGCTCAGTAAACATCCCTGCCCTGATTGTCCAGGGAGAAGAAGAGGCACAAAGAAGCTGTCCTCAGAGCAGTGGGGATTATCAGAGAAGCAGTGTTGCAATGAGTGACTGAGTAGTATTCTTGGCATTGCAATAGGTCTATTTCCCAGAAAGCACAAAAAAATGGAATCACTTTCCTTAAAGCTCAGAGAGCCTGGTAACTAACCAGACTCATTTCTAAGGCTCCAAGCAAATGCCAAAAGGCACCACGCATTACATCAGAGATCCCAGAAGACAAGCTATGCATCTCCGTGTTCCACATAGGTCTACAGGGACCATGACTTCAGTCTCTTGGAGAGAAGTTCTACTTTGTACAGTAATACTAGTTAGCATATGCCTGCGTGGAGGAAGTGGGAGTTGTAAAGGATACCACTGGGAAGACTTCAGCTTTTAAATGTCTGGATATTGTGGGCCTGGTGCTGAAAGTTCAAAAAGACTAGAATAGATACATAGAAGGTTCTCAGCTTCTCTTGGCTTTCACCTTGTCTCCTTTCTCCTTTCCTCTTCCTTCCTTTACAATGCCTTCCACATTCCCAAGCCCTAAGCTACAAACTGCAAGACTTGTAAAAACATCTTGGGAGAACACTGTTCTGATAGTTTTATGGGTGTGATTATACAAATGATTGCATAACATCCCACGTCTGAGTTTTAGAACAGTTAAAGATGAAACCTGCCCCCTGACCCAGACCACAAGGGTATCTTTGCTCTCCTGGTTTCACACTATACATTTCTAGCCCTCTTTCTCTTCTACTCATAGTTCTATGGTCTGCAGATTCTTTCTGATGTGCATCTTTTTCTGAGTTGCTTAAACAATTCATTTTTTTTTTAACAGAGGGAGTACTGATTATAAATAAAAGGTTTTTATCTTTAATGTTCAAGATGAGTCTAGGAATGACATAGTAAATGGAGTTAGGTGAAATTGAATTGGAAAGGGGAGAAGATGCAAGACTTGATTCAGAGCCAGGGAAAGATGCTTGTGGAACTAGATTTGAATTGCTTTCAGAAAGTCAATTTGTACCTAGTCAGTCAGCCTTAAGTTTAAGGGTACAGTCCTCCCGACTGCCAAAGCCACTCAACAATTCTGACACAATCTAACTTTCAGACTTCACTTCAGTCCAGTGGACTACCAATATGGGGGTCCCTGTGGAACCCTCCAAATTTGACGATTTGCTAGAACAACTCAGAGAACTTAGGAAAGTACTGTATTGGCAGTTTCAGTTTTATTATAACAAAAGGATGCCAAATCAGAACCAGTCAAGGAAAGAGACACATAAGGCAGAACCTCGATCTGGGAAGGTCCCAAACAGTGCTTCCAGATCTCATAGTAGATGTATAGTCTCAGGGTACGAGTTTGGCAACCCAGGAATCTGAACATTCTATCACTGTACAGAGGTTTTATGAAGGCTTCATAGAGTAGGCAGGATTGATTGCGTTGTTGCTCATCTGGTTAAACTCAACCTTCAATCCTTCTCCCTTCCTCAGATGTCAGGCTGATTTCAAGTGACTCAAACCTCTAGCTCTCTAATTACAAGGTCAGTCTTTCTGGCATGGTCAGCCTGTACCCTAAGCCTACCCATATGGCTAGTCTCACTTACTTCATCTCTTTAGCATTAACTAGAATGTGTGGTTGAGAGCCCACATAGCTAACAAAGACAGTTCATCACTGGACAATTCCAAAAGTTTAGAGGTACTTCAGAGAGGTTGGGTCAAAGGCAGACCTGAGTTTGGGTACAGTTATTTCTTCCTTAAGCAAGTTGGCAACTTGGGTTTGACCCAAAGTTCCTGTGTGTAAAGTCATGTTGTGAAAAGGCATGAAACAAAAGGAGGAAAGTTTGGTGAAATCAAAGTGCTGCCAGAAGTCTCTTGGTGATCTGCCATGACCCAGAACTGCATGAGCTAAACTGCGCTTCACCTGGAGCCCAGGTAAGAGATCCCAGCTAAGTAAGGATGAATCTGTTGAGCATGTTTGGTCCATTTTTACAAGAGTAGGTCACTAGCCCGTAGTGTAAATTTTCATCCATACTCAACTGAAAACTGAAATACTGGGTGGTATCAGAGCAATAAATCTTGCTGAAACAAATTATCAGGAAAAAAACAACTAACTTCTTTATAGTAAAGTGGTGTGTGTGTGTGTGTGTGTGTGTGTGTGTGTGTGTGTGTCAGAGAGAGAGACAGAGAGAGAGAGAGAGAGAGAGAGAGCTGCAAAAATTGTCAGGTTATCTGCAAATAATTAGTATTTGCATTTTAGTGTTCTCTGAGGTTTGCATTTGCTCGCTGAGATACTCTGACTTACTGAATAGTCAGTAATCTTGTTCTGCTCGTCCATAAAAATTGGAAAAAATCAGTTTGTCTTTGAGGCTAAAGTGCAGCCAGAGGTTAAGCTGATTTGTGTTTTCTCAAATTCTCCAGGTGCTTGGGACTGGGTTGCTTACTAGACTTCAAAGGGCATCTCTTCATGAGAAGTTAAATGCAGGAGTTAAGACATTGCTTAGGATGGGAATAGACCAGGAAGGTGCCTCCCTCAGACCATCTGGGACCAAGACAGGAAGGAGAAGAGTAGCACTGAGGAAAATGGGGGTAATCATAAGGAAAGGTAATTCTGGATACTCCATATTCTTCTGTGACTTCTCAGGATTTAGAGGCAGGGAAACTATAAGAAAACTACTTTTAGTCAGGCATGGTGGCCCACGCATGTAATCCTAGCACTTGGGGGGCTGAGGCAAAAGTATTGCTGTGAGTTCGAGGTCAACCTGGGCCACGCAATGAGTTGAAGGCCAACCTGAATTCCATAGTGAGATGCTATTTTAAAAAAAAAAGAAGAAAGAAAACTACTTTCCAACCATTGTCAAAATGCGCTAATGCAAAAAATGTGCTGGAATTCAGAAGATTTCAGTTTGAATGAGATTTCTCCCTTTGTAACTCTATTATCCTTGGTCCATCTACTACATTTTCTATTTTTGCTTTCTTTTCTGTAAAATGGGCATAAAATATTTCTGTTTCGATGAGTTATTGACAGAACAAATGAATAATGCACATGAAAATGATATAATGAGTGCTCAGTATGCAAGTCTTTCTTTTGCCTCAACTGCTTTTTTTTTTTCTTTAACCATAGCTCTACATGCTCTAAACCTCCTCTCCACTCAAAGGCTTTTGAGCAGCCACTTTGACACTGAATTCTGCATTGTCTCTAAAAAAGTCTAATTCATCCTGCAAACCCAAATTCTGCTTAATTGGTTCCTTCATATGGCTGCTCTTGGTAAGTTGTGTATAACTCAGTTTGAAATTTAACCCTATTTGCCCCTTGTCAAGGGGACTGTGGTTGGGAGGTACGCTGTTTCTGAAGAATTGTGCAATTTAGGAAAATTAAGTTTCAGGAAGCCATGTGGCTCTGACATTTTCTACTGCTCAGTACTTAGCAATAATGGAGAAAATGCCAGTTAAAAATGACAAAATGAGAGAGCCCTGACCCACGAGGTAATTGCATATTGAATATGTCTTGACTCAAACCAGGGATGTTTTTGCTTAAATGAACTAAGGACAAAATTGCTTATTGTAAGTCATATATATATATGTATATATATATATATATATATATATATATATATATATAGAGAGAGAGAGAGAGAGAGAGAGAGAGAGAAAGAGAGGGAGAGAGAGAGAGAGAGAGAGAGACCAATGTCCTGGATAATTAAAGATGAAAAGTAGTAGCACAAGAGTTTTCAAATGCAAAGTGAATATCCCCAGTTTTAAGGGAGTGGGAGGGGAGAGGACAGACTATTTCAGTTTTTAATTCTGATCTCTGAACTCTGAATTGATTTCAGGATGTATATAGACACCAAAAAAGACAGATGCTTGTTCAACCTCAGCTCTATTTTTTTTCACGTATTAAAAGAAAAAAAGATTAGAGAAATTACTTGTGCAGAGCCCATAACTGCTCTTATCACTCTGCAGATGCACAGAGAGGGGTAAAGAAAGTAAAGAGTTTGAAGGAGATAAGTACAAAACCACAGAGTGAATTTGTGCAGGAATGAGGATTAAAGCTTTAGTGCTTTAGTCACTTGATCCTGCTAATCTTTGTTCTCTAATGTGAAAAATTGATGGACTTTACGAAGAGAATGCTGTAGGTTCTTATATGAAACCAGGACTGACTGTCATTGTGTAATCCCCCCATATTTGTACCCTATCTCTTCAATAATCAGAAATAAGCAGCTGGGTAAAGTAGGCAGAGAGATTAGCTCTCCTTTTCCAAGCACATGGAGCTTTTGTGTTGCAGCATCTTTAATTACTGAAAAGTAATTCACTGAATAGCACCCTGGTGGCTTGAAAGAGTTAATGCAGTTTCCAGAAGTGTTGAACCTTCTCCCAAGAAGTAGCTTAAGTACAGAGAAAATCTGGCTCGATAAATACTAAACACCCAGCATCAACTGATAAGGGTCAAACTCCACATAGCAAAATTGGACCAATGGGCCATTTAATCTAGTACCTTCTCAATAAATCCTTTTCCACCACAAAACACTATTTACCTGGTAAATTCCATGAATTGATGGCTATTCTTCCTCAGTCTTTTGAGGTCAGGTCAATATCCATTTATATACTACTCATTTTATCCACCATTCATCTATCCATTCATCCATCCATCTTAGTGAACTCCTGCTGTGCAAGATTCTGTGATAAAGAAAACATGATCTTTGTTTGTAAAGAATTAACTGGAAGAAGGAGACAGGATGAATTGAAACACATAACCAGCTGTAAGAGAGGCCTGAGAGACTCTCCTCTGGAAGTCCTATGAACCGGAATTTTCCTCCACAGTGGATAAATTGCTCCTTTTGTGTGCTCCCACATAACTGTATCTCCCTGACCACATTATATTGTACTTTTCTTTCTGCCTGTCTCCCCTTCTATGCTGTGGACTCCTTGAGAGCACAGTCTCTGTTTCACTCTTTTTTTTTTTTTTTTTTCCTTTTTTGGTCCCCAGTGTCTAGAGTAGCCACTGGCACTGAGAAGTTAATGATAAATGCTCAGTGGTGGATGAATGGATGATGTTACATTATAGTGACTGTGAATGTAGCTGTACAAAGCACAGTTTTGATCTCTGAATACAACTACATACTGCCTGAATATTTTAAGGACAGTTGGGGATAGTCATAGAACCTCAACCTTTCCCCATTTCTGATTCAGGTAAAATTTGAGATTTGTGTGCACTGCATACAACTGCTTTCAGAATGAAAAATATAAATTCAGCACAGAAACATATATATTGTATTGAGATCCTAGATTCTTTCCTTTACCTTAGAAACTGTAGTAAATCCGTTTGCTTATTTTACTGATCTTTAAAATTTGGGCATTTTTCTTCATCCTTACTGTCACTGTCTTAGTACAAGTCATCATCAACTTTCATTTGGTTTATGGCAACTGTTCTGGTCTTTGCAGATTCCAGTCTTCCTAGATAGCAGTTTTGCTCTTTCATCTCTCACGTCAAGTCTTGTTATTTAAGCTGGGGTATCTCCCTAAGGTTCATCTGGTTATGCCTTTGCCTAGTTGAGGACACTTTGATGGCTCCTGTTACATACAGTATAAAGTCTTTAACTCATTAACATGAGGTACAAAGTCTGTCATGTTCATCTCTGTAGCATCAACTCTTCAGGCTTCTCTGTTGAGTCTTTTGACAGAACACCTCAAATATATCACACTCTGTCTTTCCTTCTAGCCTTGGATACTCTTGTTTGGTGTGAGTACTCTGCTCCAGCTCAGCCCAAGCTTCATCCTCATTCTCTTTGCATACTCAGCTAAGATCCATCAACTAAAGTATTTCCTCATCCAAAATATGCAGTCCTTTTCTCTTACTCTCCCCAAAACGCTTGTGGGCTACAGGTAATTTTTTTGTCCTCACATAATATTCTTTACCTTGGTAAACTAAAGCATAAATGCATCATTTCTTGTATATCTTTCCAGATGTTTGATGGTAAATTCTAAATCTACTTACTTAACAATGTAATCTTTAATATCCAGCTTGTCCTGAAGCACAAAACATCTAGCACAAAACACAAATTAAGAAATAAATGAATGAAAGTAAGACAAAGATTCAACAAAAAGTTTGACCAGCTTCAACTTTTCCCTTTACTGAAACTGTCACAAGTGGGATCACATTATGTAAATCCTTGGTAAATTTTTATTGCTATACAAATTGAAAGTGAAGGAGTACCATTCCAAATGTTTTGGGGGTGTTAAATCCTTGTTTCTTGAACATACTATATTGAAATTTTACAAATTGCAAGTAGGGTAACCAACTGGTCTAGTTTGCATGGAACTGTATGAGTTTTTGTACTTAAAGCCCTATTTCTTAGGAAATTCTTCAGTCTTATATAATAAGAATCTCTGAGTCTTGTGATAACTGGGCAAACTAGGACAGGTGTTTATCCTACAAGTCTCATTCTTTTTTGAGATTTTGTCACTGGTGCCTCTGCCATGCTTAGTTACAGGACCTCCAGCAACTACAGCTAATGAGAGATGAGAAATTTACAGAAGGGATTATGAGCTAAGGCTCTCTGAGACCAAGTCAGTTGTATGCCAGATGAGAAGGTAGAAGATCTAGCAATACCCTGGTGGCAATCCAGTGGGATTACTCATGGAGTTTAAACTCACATGCATGACTGGTCATCTGCACAGGTTCCCCTTCTGGTACTTGCAATGGTGGCAGGAGTCCCGGAAAAGGAGTTGGAGGACCTGGGGAAAATCTAACTAGTTATTCCCCAAAGCTAGTTAACCTTGGACTGACTGTTTAGCTTCTCTGATCTATTCATCTGTAAAATGAGATAGCACTTTTCCATGTGCATCCAAGAATTGTGGGAAGTTCCAAAAGAGTGTGAGACAGTAATTTGAAAACCACAAGTGCTCTATAAATGTGAGGGGCCATCAATATCCTGTACCGACGGTGCACGAGCACGGGCTAAGTTTTCTTTTTTTCACTAAAAGTTATGCTAGCATTGTTTTAGAAAGTCTATCCTCTGGGGTATAAAAGGGCTTGTGCAGTAACATGAAGAAAATCTCTAAGCACATGATACAGAGCTTCAAATGTTGGAGAGCTAGCTGGCCATGAAAAGTCATGCCTTTCTAAAATATAACCTTAGATCTTCTGCTTTGCAAAATTGAATTGTACAAATTACATGACAGTAATCTTACTGTGTAGTCATTATTTTTAGTGACATTTTCTAAAGTTGGCTCCATACTATGTACAAGATGAATTGAATTTTGAAAGCTATATTGAAATTTAACTTCCACCCGTTTATTACTTTACTTATTTATTTATATTGCAAAGCATAATGTTGCATTGCTATTTTATTCTCTTTCTGCAAAATCACAGGAAACTTATCAATTCTCATGCCTTTCTCCTTTTGTGGTATTTTTGAAACATAAGAGCATAAAATATTTTGTAGATAGAGTATAATACATTACCTATTGCAGAAAATCTATGTCATCCCTCCTCACTAGCTCACTCCCACAGCACACACTCAGTTATACTGCAATGTGTTTGTACCAAAGAAAATTACTGACCTCATGATCTGAACAACAAAATGTTCTCAAAATATATTGCCTCATCTGTTAGGTTTGATTAAACCATTTATCAGCAAAAATAAAAATTGCTTTTCTTTGCTTAGCATGTCTGAAGATTCTGGAGTACTTTGTAGGGCTGTTGTTATCTCAGCATTGGAAGTTGAATTGTATACTATCATTGGTATATGATAATACAAATGTGAGTTTAAATGAGGAGGAAGATTATCTTATTTCTTCTACTTGCACTACGTGTCACATCTAGGTTTGATTCTGACTATATTGTTGGTTATAGTATGCTCTCTGTAAGCATTTAGTTATACAGTTTACACACACACACACACACACACACACACACACACTTCTATTTAGGAAATCATATCGCCACTCCTCTACCCATGATATGTATGCATTGAATTTTTGTTTTCAGTTATGGAGATAGATTTATGATGTGTGTTCTCTCACCTTAGTGAAATAGCTGGCTGAAATTAGGAATGTAGCCAGCCATTAAACAGCAGAATTTTTCCTTTTGTAATGCACATTGATCCCCAGGGCCACTGAATTGCTATCTTCATCTTTTTACCTTTACTCCCTTGTCAGTGGAGTCAGTGACTCCAATGAATGTGAATTAGATGGTTGCACAGTTTGATCATCTATGACTCTGAAGGTTAGGTGACTTCACTAATGTGGTCAATTTTGATAAGTTTTTGATGAAGTTACATTTGGTATGGGATGATTTGAGCAAATTATTATTCAGTGCTCATTATAGCTCTCCCAGAAAAAATGTATGAGATCAGTGCGTTATTTATGTAGCCACACAACTGAATAAGAGTTGCTTCTTTTTGAAATTTCTTGAAAGGTTTTGTAAAAGAGATTGGTAACACTCATTTCTTTTCATATTTAGTGAGCAGCTATAATGTGCTGGGTACTCTGTACACATCCTAGAGTTGAGATCAAGATCATAATCCTTCAAGGAGTTTAACATCTAGGGGGCTCTGTCAGACATGCAAATAAATACTAATGATAATTGCGGAAGTTGAGTGTTTTGGTTTAAGGAGAGCATAGGTGTAAGAGCGTCACTATTTTCCCGGCCAGTGAAAGGGAAGTTTTATTCATAATAAAATTTAAAGTAAGACTTTCAGACTGATTAGAAATTTGAAGAAAAAGACAAAAGAAAGAAAAGGAACACTTTGGAAGGAGCAAATTGTATCATAGTTTGGAGGAGAAAGAGAGCATCGTTTGTTGTTCAGTACCTCTGGGATTAAAGAATGTGTTGGGCAGTTGAAGCGGGTTCTGTTGGTTGGTTGGGACAGGTTGGCAGCATCAGTTAGATTATGAATGGCCTTGGACAACTAGGAAAGGAATTTGGTTTTTACACTCTACAGGAGATTTTCATCAAGGTAGTGGTTGTAGCAAGAGGCAGTTAGAGGGTAGCAATTACCTATCTTCAACAGCCTGGCAGCAACCTCCCTTGAGTAACAAAAAAAACTCAATGTGCCCTTGAGAATATATCAAATATAAGTGGAAAGAACTGAGATTACTGCTTAGCCATTTGTGAACTGTTGAAGGCATCTGAGAAGGGGCATACTGGATCAGATTTACATGCTCATTTTACTAATGAGGAAAAAGGTTCAGAGAGGTTAAGTGACTTCTCCCCAGGTTCAATATCTAGTGATGTTTGAAGCTGACTACACTAGTGCTGATTTTATCTCACTAAGAGGCTGCAGAGAAGACTAAAAGAAGGCATATAAGGATTTATAGCACAGATGGAAAGTGACACTGAGTGCTAATTGGTTTCATAGGATGGAAAGATCTTGAGAGGAAATAGTCCTTAAAATATCAGAGAAAACAATAAAACAGGAATCTGGTAGGTGTTCTCAGATTTCTTGTGAAAGAGCTATTGTCTAAAAGGAAAGTTATAGCAGAGTTCAAAGGAAGTGGTAGTAGGACCCTAAAATTAAGCCTCAATAACACTGACAACTTGTTTCTTCATCATCTATCATGTTGAGTTTGTTCTAAGTGATCTAGATGGGCAATGCGGAACCCAGATGCACTGTAGTGCAGTTCAGTGTAACACAGATAACACAGTTCCCACTGGTCCTCTAAACCAAGGCATTGGGTTTTAGAAACAGTAGCAGTTTCAGGGGCATTGAAAGTGAGAGGGTGCTGTGATTCAATGATTTTATTCCTATAATGCAGAATCCTTTGTACCAGGAATCCTTCATAGGTACTGCTGCTTTAATAGACACAGGGGACGTGGCCACCCAGAGAAGGAATTCATAGATAAGACCTACTGGCTGGGGACAGCAACTCACTGCTAGGAGGTTTTATCTTAGACCTGTCATACTGGGACTCCTCTATTTAGAGCTGGTCTTGACCCAGCAATTCCGTGATTCAGTATCTAGGATCCTGTTCTTCATTGGCTTAATATTTTGACAAAGCTCACCTCTCTCCATCATCTTTAATTTAAGCAAATCCCTGCCTAACATATTGGCTTGATACATTTTGGAACTTTCTCCTTTCTGTTCTTTGACACCTTGGAAACCTCCACTGAGCAAGAATTCGTACGCTGGTAATTAGCACATCTCTTTATTGATTAGATGCCAAAAAATAGGAAAACATTTTTTCTCCATGTTTACTTACACTTTGTCAGTGTTTTGCATAACAAGAGTATGGACCCAAAAGTGTGCTGGTAGATAAATATTGTTTCTTTGTTTTGGTGTTTGTACTAGTGTTCTCTCTGGACACATTCCCACTCTGGACATCATCTTTGGGATGGAACTTTTTTTTTGATTCATTAAGAGATTCTGAACATGTGGAATAATACTTTAAAGAGCTGCTTGGAATCCCTTGAATTGTTCTAATGATAAAGAAGGTAACCCAAGGGGAAATGCCTGATTTCATGCCTGCCACACAGTAGTAATTTATTGGCAAGTTTCTTACTCATGACCAAAACACCAGCCCAATAAGAAAACTTCAAACTCACCAAAATACTGTGGTCCCCAACCATCAATGTTGACCTTTTAAATTTTGAAAATGAGAAAATAATACTGTATTGTATCTTGCCTTTAAACAAGAATGTTTCTCTTTCTGCTTCTTTGCCTCTCCCTCTTGGTTTATTAAAAAAAAAGAAAAACAATCTGGCTGTTGAGTTCTGATTAAAGGTGAAGCATGCTTCAATATGCAGGGATGAGATATTAGAAAAAAGATAATGTTTGAAACTACACTTTTAACATTCAATTTCAGTGCTGTCCAGAACAACTATAAAACTGGGGAAAGGTGAGTAATAGATTTGACAGCTATACTCTAAAGTGGACCTTATTAGTGAAATATAAATTATAGTCAGGCATTTCCTATCAGCACCCTGTGCAGTTAATGATAAGCAGTCAATGAGATTTATATACCCTTAGCATTTTTATAATGAGTCTGTTGCTTTGATGACAGTTTACTGTCAAACATTATGCTTAGAAATTTATAGCATTTGATTCGAATGAATAGACAGTTTAACTTCATTGCAATCTGTTGTGATTTTCCCTTTTTATGAGGCTCACACTTTCACTTCTCTCTCTGTCTATTTATTTATTTTCTTTCCTAAACTAAGCCCCTAACCCCTACACTGGAAATGAAGTTTTGAAGTGGGTACACATTGACCAGCAGGAAGTATGTGATAACTTGAGGGGAAAGAGTTCAGTGAATTCTAGGAACAGTCATGAAGAGTCTAAAGAAGAGGCATGTTCTGCTAATGTATTAAAAACTTACAGATGCAGCACATCGGTAGCATGTCAGTATGGAAGTTTGAAATCTAATGAAAGAGACAGAGTGGGGGGAAAGGGCTTTAACTACCAGGGGAAAGTCCTTACACATTTGTGTACAGAAGGGAAAAGCCCCACATGGGTTCCCACAACTGCCTCTACCCTGAGAACAAGCTCTTCATTAGCCCAATAAAGGCTACTGACAGACTGACTACAGCTGGAGAAGGCACACTGAAGTGTTTCTGGCAGAAGGTTGACAGAGAGCCGCTGCCCAGACAGGGTTGTTCTCCTGTGCAGTTCAAGTGTACACAGCTATTGGATCTGATGGCTGCCTCTGCACAGCAGGGAGTGTGACTTAGGGTAACAGATGCCTGATTTTCAGGACACAGAACCGCTGCTCAGAAAATGTGCTGTCTCAGGTAGGAATGCTTTGAAGACAGGTGGTTTCCAAAGGTGTTGGTATTAGGGTGATATTTACGTAACTCTTAAAAATAGTTCAAATGGGCTAAAAGCATTCTTATCTTTTGACTTGTACGTTATCTGTTCCATTTCATTCCCTTTATGCCTGCCCATCCTAGCACACACCCACTGGCTCACAGGGCTAAGATGGAAATTGGAGCTTATATTTGACATCTGGGATAGCTAATACCTGCTCCCCATTTCTTCTTTGGTCTTCATCTCTATCCCAACCATGAAATCTTAACTTCTGGATTCAGGGTGAATAATCATTTTATTTCTTGAGTCTTGGACTTTTCTGAAGAACTGAGACAGCTCGTTTCTCTGTCTTTTGAACATCATGTTGCTTGTGGTCAGACTCCTTCCTGTATAGGAGCCAAAACCTTGTCAATGACTGTCTCACTGATAGTGAGCTACAGTACCCCAGCAAGGACCTGGGCAGGCTTGTTTCTTTAACATCACTACCTAATTAGGCTTAAGGATGTTCCATGCTCTGTGCTACATATTTTACATATCACTTTCTAGTGTTTACTACAGTCTGATGAAGCAATACTCTTGTCCACATTTTGCTTACCCAATGTGTCAGAACATGCACTCGTATTCAAAGTTTAAATTCTTTTAAAAATAGTAGAATCTTAAGTGGAAGTTGAAATAATTTCAGAAAATTGAAAACTTTGATTTCTCATGCTACTGTCCATTTCCCTGTCTTGTTTGGAGGTCTCAGTTGGCAAATTTATCTTTACTTTCATGAAGATACTGTTTCATGTGATCATTCTTGTCTCCAAGCTGATTGATGACAAGTGTTAAATTTAAAGAATGCCACGTTTAGGAAAGAAGAGAAGAGAAAGTTTTATAATTCTCTGAAGCCTGCTTTAGGCAGAGTAGTGGACTATTTATCAGTTCTGATAGGGCTGTCTTTAAGGAATTAGTAAGTTTGTAGTTTTGGCCCATTCAAAGGGAGCGTTCCTATTGCTTCTGTTAGCAAAAAAAAGACACCAACAGTGGAAGTCTCTTTCATGCATTTAAATTGTAGCTCAGTGATGAAAGTAGATATTGAGGGAGAGTGGTTGTCAGGGAGAAATATGAAAGCAAGTGAGTGCCATGGTGACAACTTCGAAAGACATTAAAGGATATTTAAAGGGTCACAAGCAGAAGGACATACATTTCTCCAGTGTGTCCCAGAGGTCATGTAACTAAAGGCTGTGCCCCAGTGACTGTGCAGGATGCTGAGCAGAGAACTCAGAACCAGCAAATGAGAAACACAAACTCTGCCATCAGGAGCTTAGATGCAGGAGAGATGTGTGATCAAGTGGTGATTGCTCAGATCGCACTAGAAAATTCTTTTTATCCAAGGACCAGCATTCATTCAACGTAGTACAATATGTGCTTGAGGCTGTCAGTCAGTCTTTAGAGCTTTTAAAATATAATATTACCAAAGTCACTGACATTTTAGTCATAGAAGATGAAAAAATAATGAATCAGTTATCAAATGCTTTTTCATAAACATCATGCTCATGTATTTCATATAGCTTTTCTCCAAGGTTTAAAAAAGCAACTTGTCCTTAGAAACCAGAAGAGGGCACGTGGAGTGTTTCTAAATGAAGATATTAATATTCATATTATAGCTAAACCTTGCTAATTTGCACTAATGATGGGAAAACCTATTGCAAATTACCAAATTACTGAGCAAGCCAGTAACCTGAATTTCACAAAATCCAAAGACGGCACCAGAAAATGAACCCTTTCCTATAATTTCACCAGTGCAATTGAATGTTAACTACTGAGAGTAATTTGTAGTCTCTATTTTGTCTATCTTTCAAGCTTCTGTGAATTAAAAAGAGTAGTGGTGAGGATACTAAAATAAAATTTATTGTTTTAAGTATGGTCATGATTAAGAAATATATGTAAAACAAAATAAAGGCATGGAAAAAAGACACTAAAGATTTGTCCAAAGCTTTTTTATTTTTATTGTATTTTTATTATCATGCCAGCCATAACTGTGTTCATTTCCTCTTTTAGCTATCAACCAGAATATGCAAAAGCTTAATGAAATATTGCACAAAAGACTCATAAGCATCAGTGAAATCTCTCAACTAACCAGGCACCTTATTAGCAAAAGAGGTAATTTTCTAAAGTACAATTACATGAAAATGGAAATTGACAGAGTGGAAATAAGGGCAGGAATCACACACATCAGCAGCGACAGATCAATGCCCAAAGACAGAGGAAGAAGCTTGAAAGCACCAGGACCAGTCATGACCTAGCCACTAATGTTACATTTTCTTGTTCTTAATAAATCTTCACTTTTATACCTAATTTTATATTTGAAAATCCATGTTCTTTTTATTAGTTGTATAAAATTTTGCCCTTCTGAAACCCAAGTCTCCCACAGTTGTTAATCCAGAAGAAGGCTGGACTTTTTCTGAAAAGAGCTAGTGAGTGCAGTGAGAAAAGAATGGGTGGAAAGCAGAACCCATGGATATTGAAAGAGTAATAATTCAGTACTCTTAAAATGGAGAAGGAATGAGCTCCAGCCCCAGAGAGTTGTGGGATGCAGAGGCCTGGTCTTGATCCCCTTCTCCTTCTTCCCTAGTCAGGGTTCTTCCCTTGTCTTTAGGAGGAAAGAGCATCTCCACCTTCCCTTCTGGTCACAGAAGATCTATTTCCAGCTTCCTGGATGGAGGCTGGCCAGCAAAGAGAATCAACTCTATTTATGATGCATTAAATACTCAGAACCACTTGTCAGTTGGGGTCTTAAAAAATTATCCCTCACATTGTTTCTCTCCATGGTTTTGGACTTCTGCTAGTAATGGCTGGGGCTGGTTTTCTTATCTCACATAGAAAGTTAAGTTAGGAAGGACAAACCAGGTGTGGATGATCAGCTGTGACTGGATCTTAACCTACTCAGGGTTGAAAAGCTACATTAAGCCTTGAGGGTAACTTTACATATCTTGAAAGTCTAGTTTTGGCGAAGGTAGACTTATGCTGCTGTATTTTCTTACATATCCTTTTGACTACTATAGTATGGATTTAGGGAGTTCCCTCTTCCCTCACTAGACAGAAACTATAAAGTAGGAGACTTACTCTCTCTGACTGAATTAGACTGAGGACTAAAAAATCTTGTTAAAAAAATACCCACAAGCTAAAATCAGCCTTTTCCTATAAACTACTTAACACACTGCACTGAGAGCCCATGAGAAAGAAAATTCCCAGCAGATATTAAGGATGGGAGTTTTGACATCATATATAACATATGTCTGTATCTTGCCTAAGTGATTTCTCACATAACTCCAGGAACCAAAATCTTTGTCTCTGTCTCTGTCTCTGTCTCTCTGTTGTCTCTCTGTCTCTCTTTCTGAAATTTTTGAGATAGGGTTTCACTTACCCTAGGTTAGACTTGAACTCACGATTCGCCTGCCTCAGCCTCCTGAGTACGAGGATTACAGGCATGTACCACTGCACCTGGCTTAGAAGCTAACATAGAAATATGAAAGAGGCACAAATGTAAATTATTTTAAAACAACTTACAATAGAAGAAATTATCTGTATTCATGGATAATTTTAATTTTAACTAAACTTCATGGCACTTGACCTCTATGTTCTTTGCAGAAGTAACAATTATGAATAATATTTTTCAAGAAAAATGGAGGTTTTTTTGTATTAAAACAAATAAAAAAGAAAATGAAACCTCCCACCTCAATTGTTTATGAACTTTTAAGAGTTCTTTACTTATTTATGTAAAGTTTCAAGTATCATCTAGTTTTGGGTTTGTTGCTTCCCACCCTCCACCTTCGCAGCTTGGATAACTTCCTTGCGCTGTCTCCCTGGAGATGCAATGCTAATGGTCAGAGCAGGTACCCTTAGTCTCCATCACTCTCTTACAAGGATGCAGTTTATGTGACTGAGTAAAAACTTCTGGTAATGAAATCCCATTCCAATTACTACAGCAGAGAACTTAAAGAATCAGCAGAATACACTGGGCACACTTCAGCATCTTTTTGTGTTTTATTTTTTTTTTCTACCCAGCTTAGATATTATTTCTTAAATGCTTGTCTGTAAGAATCCATCAATGTCCCTTTTCAAAGTCTCTAAAACACTGTCTAAAGAGGATTCTCAGATAGTAATTTTCTTTTATCTGAGTTTTTGTAGAATTTTAGTTCAGATTTTATTGTATTTTTAAGAGCTCTCTAGGTGCCTATGAAATAGAGTCGAGTTGAGTTAAAATACACATGATACAATACATTCATAAACTTAAAATACTCTGTAGGAAGAACAATAAGAGTAATCATTTCTTTATTCAGAAGAGAGGCTGCCCAAACTCTTTCAAATATTTGAAAAACCAATCCTCTTAGCTGGTTATAATAAAATTTTCACAGAAGATATTGAGCATGTTTATAATACATACTGACAAATAGGAATGGTGAATTCCCTGACAGAGTTGAGGGTATAATGTCAGCCTTGGATTCGCTCTGAACCATGACAATTTGATCCTATTAATACTTTAATTGTGTTAGGATTGTGAAAGAAGGGTTCTTCCTCTTAGTTGAATTAAAATGTCCTGCTATGAAGCAATACTGTGGTAGAAAAGTCACACATTCAAAGAAAGAAGTGATTAATGGATGTTTCAAGAAATCTTTGGTGAAACTTAGAAAATAGGCATGTGTTTCCTTATGTTCAGGTTTGGGAAAGTTACTGTCTGATATTTCCTTTATCTTTTTACTTACTCCTTTCTTCCTATTTTCTAGGTGTGTTTTCAAAAAGATAAAAGTTGCTTTAGCACAGTCATCATCTTTATTCAGTTTCTGTCTTTAATTTCTCTTTCTTGTAAAGCAATTTATGTATGCAAATTTGTAAATCAGAAGAGTTAAAAGATATTAACTTGCAGTAATCATTGTTTTACTGATTAAATTTCTTTACTTTGTTGTACTTTATTTTTTTATTATTATATATTTGTAGTACATAATAGATGCATTCATCATGGGGAATTAGTACATATATTTACTGTATCTTGATCCTTAATACTTCCTTTTCTCCTCCCCTTTCCTGTCTCCCTGAATCCCCAAATCTCCTTCCAATCTCCACAAAATTAACTTTCCTGTCTCCTATTATCTGTCTTTTGTTTTGCACTATAATTATTTATACTTTGGGTTTCTCATGTAGGAGATGCCACATAATATTTACCCTGCTGTGTCTGATTATTTTACTTAGTGTTACGGGCCTCCAGGTGCATCCATTTTCCTACAAATTATTTAAATTGGTCCTTCTTTAGGGTTGAGTGTACTCCATTGTGTAGATATACCACATTTTCTTTATTCATTCATCTTTTAATGGGCATATAGGCTGCATCCATGATTTAGTTATTATAAGTTTTACGGCGATAAACATTGGTATGCATGTATTACTGTAATATCACAAAGATAGCCAAAGAAGGGGTAGTTGGGTCGCAAAGAATTTCTATTTTTAGTTTTTCAATGAATCTTTATACTGATTCCCATAGTGGTTGTACTAGTATACATTTCCATCTACAATGTAGAACAATTCCTTTTTATACCCATATGTTGCCAGCATTTTTTGATTTTGAGTTTTTGATGGTAGCCATTCTTTTCAGAGTAAGATGGAATCTCAGTGTTGTTTTGACTTGGATTTCTCTAATGGCCAATAATGCTAAACAGTTTTTTTTTCATGTACCTATTAGCCATTTTTTACTCCTTTTAAGAAGTGTCTATTCATTTCAAGTATTCATTTTTCGATTAAGTCCTTTATTTGGGAAGCCTAATTTTTTTTTTTAGTTCTTTATATATGCAGGGTATTTGTTTTCCATCTGAAGGATAACTGGCAATTTTTTTCCCGATTCTGTAGGTTATCTTTTCACTCCATTGTTTCCTTTGTTGTGCAGAAACTTTTAAACTTGATATAATCTGTTTGTTGATTGTTGGTGTTATTTCTTGTGCACCTGTTTAGAAGGCCCTTGCCTGTGCCTATGTCTTCAAGAGTTTTACTAATTTTGTCATCTGGCAGATTCAGCCTTTCTATTTTTATCTAGGTCTAGGTCTTTAATCCACCTTGATATGATCTCAGTATAGTGTGAGAGTTATGGGTCTAGATTCATTCTTGTGCACGTGGATGGACAATTTTCTTCGCATTCGTTAAAGATGTTATCTTTGCTCTAGCATATGCCCTTTGCCCCTTTATCAGAGATCGGACAGCTGAATGTTCCCGGTGTTTTTTCTGCATCCTCAATTCTGTGTTTTATTCCATTGATCAATATGTTCATCTTTATCAGTGATATTTATTTATTTATTTAGTCACTGTAGCTTTGTAGTATGTCTTGAAATCCAGGACTGTGATACCTCCTGCTTTGGTTTTATTGCTCAGGATTGCTTTGGCTATTCTGGGCCTCTTCTGTTTCCATATAAATGTTAGGATTGCTTTTTCTAGTTCTGTAAAGAATGTTGTTGGTATTTTGATTGGGATTAAATTTACCATATTTGCAAACATGTCCATTTTGACTACAGGGGATGTTTTTTTCCATTTTCTAGTGTCCTTTCCAGTCTCTCTTTTTAGAATATAAAATTTTGTTATAGAGCTGTTTCACCTCCCTGGTTAGGTTAACTTCTAGGTATTTAATTTTTTTGAAGCTACTCTGATCTTTTTCTCAGTGGGCTCATTACTGGTGTATCAGAACACTATTGATTTTTGTATCCTACTACTTTGCTTAATTTGTTTCCTTTTAAGAGTATTTCGGTGGAATTATTTGGGACTTCTATGTAAAGGATTATATATATATATATACATATATATATATAATCTTTATATATATATAGAAGGGATACATACAAGATATATATATATAGAAGGGATATATATATATATAGAAGGGATACATATAAGAAATAGAAGGGATACATACAGGAAAGATATATATATATCTATATCTTTCCTGTATGTATCCCTTCTACTTCTTTCTTTTGCCTGACTATTCTGGCTAAAGTTTCTAGTACTGAATGAAACAGAAGTGATGAGAGTGAACACTTGTGCTATTCTTGATTTCAGAGGAAGGGCCTTCTGTTTTTCCTGATTTGTTACAATGTCAGCAGTGAATTTCTCTTAAATTTGTTTCATCCATTTGAAATAAAGTCCTTCGTATCTATTTCTACTAGAGTTTTTATCATGAATGAATGTTGGATTTGGTCAAAAGCTTTTTCTGCATCTACAATTATGTGATTTTTATACTTGTTATTGTTTATATGATGTGTTATGCATATTGCTTTATGTATATTGAACCATCCTTGCATCCTTGCATCCTTGAATGAAACCAACTTGGTCATGGTGTATGATCTCTTTAATGATTGATTGCATTCTGTTTGCCAGTATCTTGATGAGGATTTTTGCATTTATGTTCACTTAGATGATCACCCTCTATTTTTCTTTCTTTTTTAAGTCCTTGTCTGGTTTTGATATTAGGAAACTACTAGCTTCCAGGAATGAATTTGGCAGTACTCTTTCCCTTTCAATTCTGTGGAATAATTTGAGGAGTGTTGGTACTACATCCTCCCGGAAGTTCCTTGGAATTCAGCAGTGAATTCATTAGGTTCTGGGATTTTCTTAATCAGAGTTTTTATTACTGCCTCAACTTCATTACCTCTTATTGGACAGTTCAGGGTTCTTATTTATATCTTGGTTCAGTTTTGATAATTCATACATGTCTAAGAATGTATCCATTTCTTCTCGATTCTCCAATTCATTCAAATATAAATTTTTAAAATAGTTTCCTGTAATCCTCTGGATTTCATTGGTACCCACTGTGATTTTACCTATTATATTTCTAATAGCTTTAACATGGGTTTTTTATTTCTTTCGTTTGGTAAGTTTGGCTGAGTGCTTAATAACTTTCTTTGTCCTTTCAAAATACCAAATTTTTGAGCTATGGGTCCTTTGTATTTTTTTTTTTGTTTCCATTTAATTATTTTCTGCTCTGATCCTTATAATTTATTTCCTTTCACTAGTTTCAGATTTAGATTGTTTTTCTATGAGCTTCAGTTGCATCATTAGGTTATTTATTTGAGGTAGCTCTATTTTCTTAATGTGTGTATTTACAGCTATAAACTTCACTCTTAAAACTTTTTTCATTGTGTCCCATAGGTTTTGGCATGTTGTGCTTCCACTGTCATTTGATTCTAGGAACTTTTAAACCTGTTCCTTGATTTTTTCTGTAATCCACTGATTATTCAATATTGTATTATTCAATGTCCAAGTGTTCGTATAATTTCTGGAGTTTCCTTTGTTGTTGATTTCTAGTCTCATTCTATTCTGATTTGATATCATGTGGGGAATTGTTTTAATACTAATTTAAGAATATTTTTACCATCAAATTTATGTTTTTTTTTTTTTGTTGTTGTTTGTTTGTTTGTTTTCTACTGGGAATCAAACTCAGGACCTTGCACCTGGAAGGCAGGCACTATGTCACTGAGCTATATCCCTGGCTCGATCACCAAATTTCTAAATTTAAAATCATTACACAAATAAAGACAAACTTTTGTCAAGATAATGAAATAATTTTTACATTTTATCTTTCGTATCATTGATTTACTTAAGATTAGTTATAGATTCTGACATGATGTGTAACTCTGGTATGTACATGATGGTTAAAAGAAATTCACCTCATTGCTTATATGTATGTCAACTACTTCTAGGCTATTTTGTCCAGATAAAATTTGAAGAAAGATTTAAGCCCATTTAAGGACAATCATTCATGAATCAAAATGTATTGTTTGATCACCTACTATATAGAAGATACAATACTATCATTTTTCGGGACACAAAGGTGTATTATATACTGGTTCATTGCAATAATTATTAAAAGACAATAGTCACATGAGGTAGCAAGAGAATGTCAAGTCTGGTAGTATGGACTATCAGAATAAAACAGGCATAATATATGTTGCTGCAGTACAAAAGGATTCCTGGGTTGTGCTTGATAAATGCGGTATGAAAAACCATGGTAACTATGAAGTAGAGAGTTATGCATAGGTCCATAGATGCTATATAAAAAAGTGATGAAAGAAAGGGACTCTGCAAATAGAGGAATTGGCATAATTAAAACTGTGACTGAAAACTAGGTGTGGGGGCTCATGCCTATAATTTCAGTATTCTAAGAGGCAGAGACAGGAGAATCACAAATTCCAACCAAGCTTGGGCAATTTAGTGACTTAGCAAGACCTTGTCTCAAAATTAAAAATTAAAAATTAAAAAAGACTGGAGGACATAGGTTAGTATGACACTCTTAGGTTCAATCTCCAGTAATATAAACCAAAACCAAAACCCAAACAAACAAAAACACAATAAACAGATCACTGTGTAGAGCTTTGATACTGGGTGGGAAGGACAATGAAGATGCTCTTCAACATGGGCTAATTAGAAATAACAAAGAGATGGGCACAGTATTAAAATGCCCAGTGGAGTCACTTAGTCAAAGTAGAATTTTCATCTATGATTTTAGTAAGCCAGAATAAATAAATTCCTGTTGACTGAGTAACTGATTAAAATTTCAGTGTCAAAGATTGAATGACTAAACAGCATAGTACTGGCTAATGTCTTTTATTTTGTTCATCATGCTTTTGATGAAAGCAAATAAACACGTATTTTCTGTTCAAAGTGCATACACATCCATTGTTAATGGTTTTCTGTGGAGTCTTTATGTGTGAGTGTGTGTGGGGCTGGTATGTGGTCTTAGTTTATGAATGCATAGGTATGCATGTGCATATGAAGATCCATTTATTGTATATACGTTTGTATATATTTTGGACAGAAAGTTTATACAGGAGTTGCTGAGCAGGAGTTACCATCCTTGCAGATGGTAAATACCCCTAGCTTTACTATGCAAAAGAAAGGGTTTTCTTTGACATCCATCTCTTAGTGTGATTTACAGGCATTTTGATGATGAAAATGAATGAATTAGACATACCAGAGTCTGTTCATTTTTTACAAATATGCATGGGCTTTGATCACAACTCTAGGCTATAATCTATAATTAACTTATACTGCAGGACTACTTGTGAAAAACCACAGAGCCTTTTTGTTTTTATGGATGAACTCTTTGAGCATATGTCACTAAACACTACCAACTTTTCTAAGGACAGAAGAAGGAGCATACCTTTAAAGAGTACCACAGTAATTGTTTCAAGAGGATTCTCAATTCATGAGTAGAATAACCACATCTAATCTTGCCTTACTACTGAACAGAGTTATTTAAAGCCATTTGTCTGGTGAGTTACTGAACATTTCATAACAAATCATCCTTTCTTGGAAATAATTCACTGTGAGACATATTGATAACAGGTTTGGATTTTAGAAAACGGTAATTTATAGTATCAACTTAGTTGTCTTGATGACCTTCACTAGAATGTACTAGTATTTTACTTATTCTTCCCTCCTCTTTGCCTTCCAACATATCAGAGAATAATTCATATCCTTGCTAACCTTTGCAAATGATTTCCCCAAAGGTTTTCCTTCATCAATATCTGTGAAAACTAACCTATTGTCATCATCTTTTAAAAAGTAATTAGCCATGAGTAATTGCTCCATCCTGACATCTTTCTAACTGGATAGATTTTCTTTTTTCTTTTATTTGAAGGTAGATCTATTAATTGTGGCTGTATTTGAATGCTATCTCCCTTTTATTTTCCCATTTCTTACTCTCTGCTTTTCTGTGAAGGCTCTGGATTACACTAGGTTTGTAGAGTTTAATGTCATGCAGCTATTTCCCTAGTTTTATTATGCATTCCTTTCCAAAGCAGAAGAATGGATTTTTCTATCTAGCTTTATTAGATTCGATTTTGGAATATTCTACTTAATGGGTTATTTTCATGGCAGTCCCTATGTAACATTTATATGAAAAATATGTGTTACTTGATTAAAAATAGCCTCGAGGGATATTTTTCCCCAGAATTTTTCTTGAAATTACCATTTGGCTGTATAAAGTAAAAATAAATAAATAAATAAATGTATTTATTTATTTTTAAAAATACCTTTATACTAGAGGTGAGATGATCACCCTGTAATTAACTCAAGACACTCATATAGAATATTTGGAGGGGGGTCATAACAAAGGATAGAGGAAAAATAGACAGACTCTGCCTGTATAGTTCCTGTTGCTAATGCCCAAATGGGATTATGACTGTGTGCTCTATGAAGGAGCTAACCCAGAAAATTATTCAAAAGTTTTGGCTCCAAGAGGTTGGTTATGCCTTTGCTTGCTAATCTCTAATAGTCACTGATTTGCTTCTGGGCACAATTTAAGGGATTACTTTTTATCTACAAATCCCTCAGAGGTTGGGTCCTTATTATCTTGGCAATAGTGTTTCTACCCACTTTAAAAGCAACTAAGATTCACAAGGGAAACTCCTTGATTGAATTATATATGATGAGAAACCAGCGATTTGTGCTTAAATAGGTAGCCTTAATGTTGTGTGACTAGAATTTGGCAGTAAACAGGTATTTTATGTTCTGCCAAGATTTTACTATCAGATACACTCTCCTTTTAGCTATTTAATGAGACAAGCCCCCACCTCTGCTATATTGTAGCACTGCTTAGATTTATGTTTGATTCAACAACAGCTGTTCCCAGTTGCTTCCTGGTACTTAAAATCTGAACTATGTCTAGTGTTAGCAATTCAAAAAGCCTTTATAGGTTGGATACTGATCTATATGGTGCTAGTAGCTTGGTGAATGCTCACGTAAGCAAACAGAAATGAAAATAGTGTGCAGTTCATTAGCAGAGTTTTGAAAGCCTGGAATGTGCTCTGAATTTGAAACTGAGTCAGTCATAAAGCCACTCTTTCTCGGCAAAGGTACTCACTCCCTGTTTCAGTTTCCTGATTCTGAATATAGGGATTATGTAATTTTCTGAACCCTGGCCTCTATGGACAATGATAAAGATCGATCATTTGAGGTTGTATTGCAAATAAAAATTGCTTTATAATGTGAAAGAAAATAATACTAATTAAAGATTATATAAGTAAATAAATAAATATATATATACAAATATATGTATACCCTTATACAGTACTGAAGAGGATCTGTTGTATTTGTCCTCTTGCTATTGTGGACATCTGGTTAAATATGGTAATTTTTTGTTGTGCTGGCAACTTTTAAGAAATTGCAACAAATTATGGATTAATACACTGACAAATAACAGGAAAAAGACAATTTAGAAAACTGTGCACACTTCTCGGCAGTTTTTAGGTCAACAGCTTTTACTTAGTACTTTGTTTAAAAAAGTCTCAGGGCCAAAGCGAAAGAAGAAAGGAGAAATAATGATAAGGTTGACACATAGCTTCTGGAACTAAAGTGTTATTTCCCACCAAACTTGGTCCTTAGAGAAGGTCGCCATCACTCAGTCTACTGTCTGCCTGAAACCAGGAACTTGTCACACTGTCCATAAGTATTTATTGTGGATTTGTACCTGCCAGGGCTGGCACTGTGCTAGATAAGCAAAGTAGATGGGTTCCTGCTCCCGTGGACCTTGCCGTCCTCATGACAAATGAAAGGTAGTAAATGGAAAACAGACAAGCAATGAAAAATGTCTTTAAAGCTGAGGAAAGGAACCAGTGAGGTGCTAAAGTGGGTAGCAGTGCAGTAAATACTTTGATTGAGTGGAGCAGGAGGTCTGCTCTGAGGTGGGAACATTTAAATCCAAGCTTAAAAAATGAGGAGGAGCTTTCCATGTGGAAGCTGCCAGAAGAATACTCCAGGCAGGCGGACAAGAGGGTGAAAAATACCCGAGACGGGAAGGAGATGGGGCTAGAGTTGGAGATAAGGAGAAACCTCTGAGGGATGTTGATTCCATCTAGATTCTGTCCCAAAGTCACTGGGAAGCTACTGAAGGAAGCAAGCTGAGGACTACAGGGTAGGATTCATTTTCCAAATCCTGTATGGCGGGTATATTGAGGTTTCCTCCTCTGAAATAGCTCTGGAACATGCTCTTTTCATTCTTTTTCACTGCCACCTGGAGTCTCAGCGAACTTTGTCTCTTACCTCCTGTTATGGTTGATACATTGTGTCAACTTGAGAAGTCTAGCAGCTTAATTAAGTAAGGCAGCAGCTCTACATCCTGGGGTGTAGAGCATAAGCAGTTACCTGGCCATTGTGTCAATTTGAGAAGGTCAAAAGTTTAGCTGAGAGTCTCAGCAGGGAGCCAGGGGTCTTACTTGGTAAACATCCTCATCCTGTGCAAAGGAAGGCAAGGATGTTTGTGAATGCTACACCCACCCTGGCGGGGGTGTCCTGTGTACTATATAAGGGAGGAGAAGAAGCTTGCTCTTGCCCCTTTTACTCTGCCTGCTTTTGCTCAGCTGCTGCCTCCAGCTAGCTGATTGCCCTGATGCCATGCCACCCTGCCTTGGAGCTAGCTGATTGTGGACTGAAACTTCCAAAAATTGTAAGCTAAATACACCTTTCCTTCCCTTATTCTGGGTGTCAGGTGTTTTGTCTCAGCAATGAGGGAAAAGTAACCAAGACACCTCCCTTATTTCAGTGGCCTCTTGACCAGTCTTTTCATATCCATCCTTCTTTCTAATCAATATTCCTAGCTGAAGATACAGCGTTCTTTGCAAAATGGAAACTAAATTCTGCCCCACTCCTGCTTACCTACCTGAGCGGCTTCCCATTGTTGGTGTAAAGCTGTATCCTTCTTTTACTGAACCCTGTTCTGACTAGGCCCCTGCTTGCCTCCCCATCTTCAGCTGAGCAGTCTTCATACCTCTTTGGGCTTGTCACAAGAAGGTTTCTTCCTGTTTTTGAGTGTGTGTTTTGCATTTCTCCCTGCCTCAGTACCTGCACACATTTCTTTTACTTCTATCCTAAAAACCTATCCCACCTAACAACTCCCAATTCCTTGATATGCTGCTCAAAGAATTGAAGTGACTTCAAATGATACACCTAATGTTAATATAATCAGCAAAGTAGAGTGCATGGATAGACTGCAGATTTGCTAGAAGGACAAAAAACCTACTGGTATGTCAGGGTGACTAAGGTCAGACCTAGGTGTCTGACCCATCCACAGTGTGTATAGCTGGAAACTCCAGTCCAGAATCTGGGACCTAGGTTGTAGCTGAATCTGCCTGGCTTGGGGTGAGACCTTTCATCAGGGCAGGGTTTACACTCATCCTAGTGGCTTTTTTTCTGGTATTGCAGGGTGGAGACTGGAGGAATAGGGGATAATACTTGGTACCTGTCTGAGGCTAGAATCCATAAAATTAGAAACCAATATTTCAGTGAAGGAAGACATCATTAAAGATAAAACATGAACCTACTTTACAATTTTGCCTAGAGATGGCATATTTAGAAGAACTTTATGAAATGCTTATCCAAGGAGACACTACTTAGATGCAAATTTCTGAGTTGAAACCTACTTAAATATTATTTGTGTCTTTAACAGGAAAGACTACATACAAATCTTAATTGTGGTGCTCATTTTTATCATTGTGAATAGAAAGCCTACCATTAAGGCTTCTTGACAACCTTGCTCCCTACTATTCACCCCTTATTTAAGAGACATAGATAGATAGATAGATAGATAGATAGATAGATAGATATAGATATAGATATAGGTATATTAGACAGTGAAAAAACTAGAGGACACTGGGAGAAAATAGCATACCTGGCAATTGTAGCATTCACTTGTAGGTGTCTGCTTAGTGCAATAGAGTACTTTGTTCAGCCCATGAATTGAGAAGGAAACTTAACCTACAAAGTAGGTACTTTCCCATTGATTGGAAGTTACATTGAGGCAGTTATTTGAAATGCTTACTAGTCATATTCAGTTTGAAGAAGGAGGTTCTTGTTCTTTCAGGCTGCTCACTGAGAATTCAGGAAACAAAATGTACATTCCAAAGGCATAGGATAAAGACAAAATCTTCCTTCTTGCCAACTATGTTTTTAGTCAACTGGCCTGGAAGGCTGGAATGTACTCAACCCATCTATGTCTGCAGCCACAGGCAGACATTTCTCTTTGGCTGGACCACTTGGCACTTCGACATATACACACATCTCAGCACAGAATGTCTTTGGTACAAATTTGGCATCTTGAAGATCAAATTTTCTCTTCGCAGAAAATGTACTTGGGCAATTCCACTTAAACCTACTTGTTTAAATTCTGTTTTCAGATTTTTCTAAACAACAAGCCCAAATTCTTCCTCTAAAGAATAGTCATATATAAGAACGAGCAGTCTTTCAGGGATATGTAATGTGACTTCCATATCTTTGACTAAGATCTATTAAATTAGCATTCCCTTCTCCAAAATCCAAAACAACAATGCCAGTTTAGAGACTCTACTTTCAACACTATTTTCTTTGCCTCCTTTTGTTAATGAGCTCTTTACACCAGGATCTGTGTCATTTTCTCATCTACTCTGAAATACGTTAAGTGGTGCACATTACACATGGAGACTTACCAGCAAATAAATTTGAAACAAGTGGGCTGTTACTCAGATATGCCACCTCAGACAGAAAAGGAAAATCATATTTTGACATTTCGAAGGAGAAATTTTGATTTTGAGGTGTTTTGGTGTACAAGAAAATGCAAATCCATTAAATCAGTTTATATAACTCAATGAATAGTGCACACAAGGGCAGTATGCATTTCATTCCTAGTTTTTGTCCTATTGATGATATTGCTTTTATTTTTAATTCTATTGTTAATTATTAGAAAATGTTTTGAAATGTGCATCTCTGGTATTTACCTCTGAGCATCACCCCATGCTCTCTTAGAGACTTAAGAATAAAAATGCTGTATTTTAATATCAACTACAATGTGCTTTTAAGGTCTTAGCAGAAAGTAAAATTGAAGGACTACATTCAGTTTAAAATTGGTTGAAAGGTCATACTAGCTACACATCCTTTTATCTATTACCAACCAATATACATACTCATCAGACACACATCCATAAAGGATCAAGGATACAACCAAGCTCCATTATCTCCACATAATGTTAAGTTGTCTCATAATAATTCAACGAATAATGATAATAAATGATCTCTAGTTGAAGGCCTCTATCTATCACACAGTTTAGAAAGAAACATTTTCGTTTGAATGTTACAATGCCTATTGTGAAAGAGGCAAAGGACACAAGCACTGCAAAAGAGGGAAAGGCCAGTTAGTAATTTTAGAATTAAATGTGTTAGAAATGCTTGACTATAGAAGGAGAATACAAAAACAATTGTAGTATCAACAGCAAACCACAGCTTTCCTTAAATACCTAAGAAGAGCTGCTTTCAATATCCTGGTGGATTAATTGTGAAATTATTCTATCAATCTTTGGCCCAATACTTAAGAAGTACCAATTATTATTAATATATCACTTCTATCAATCTTTGGCCCAATACTTAAGAAGTACCAATTATTATTAATATATCACTTAATTTTCCATGGAGAGAAAACCTGAGTTTACATAGATAATGAAAAAGCATTATGAATCATTTTTAGTGATTGTAAATTAAGAAGAGCAAAGGATTGGAAAGACCTTGGGATAGAGAGGATAGAGAGTGTTTAAATGTGGTATAGAACCTGCAAGAGAAGAACTGACATTAAAGAACAGGAAGAGATTAAGTGATGGTATTAAGATCAATGGAAAGGTTTTATAACTTATTCGATAACAGAGATTTGTGATTAGGGGCAGGCTATCTCTCTCACCTACTAAGACTAAGACTAAAACTGAAACTATTAAGATTTAGGTTAAGACTGCTAAGACTAAAAATAAGACTAAACTACAGATTATCAACCAAGACTACTGGCATCACTCATGTACTCTTGCTAACATTAGATCAGTATTGCCTAAGCAACTGACTCAGTTATTTCTCTCTTGTTTCTGAGACAAAATATACAACACCCAAAGTTAAGGAAGAAAAGATTTATTTGGCTCACAGTTTACAGAGGTTTCAGCCTATGATTAGCTGGCTTCAAGGCAGAGCAGCACATGGCAGAGGGGCAACAGTTTTTGGTCGCTGGGGTGAAAGAAGGCAGCAAAATCAGCAAGAGCAAAAGGGAGAAATAAGTTTCTTTCTGTCCTTTTGTCTTACCCAGATTTCTGGGATTAGGGTAGTGCCAATTCAATCAGTAGGCTCATCCAGAAATAACTTGCTCTTAATTCCAGCACCCTTAATCCCAGCATCAAGCTATGAATTAATTGCCAACTCTAGATTCAGTTACCTCTGAAAAACCCTGTCCCCCATGGTCGCATGAGGCTTTGTGGGGACATCCAGACACAAACCATAAGAGCAACTGCACTTGTACTCTTAATGGTTGATCATAATTTTGACCCACGTTGTACCTGCCTCATGATTTTGTTCTATGAAACTTCCTTTCAGAGGTGGGCTCATCGGCAGCCCACTCAGAATCTCTCCTGTCTCTCAGGAGCTATTTGTATTCTTCATTCCCTCATTACTATTCCCCATTCCTTTTCTCCAATGACATTTCCTACTCTTAAACAAATAATAGTGATAATAATCAGAAAAAGTGTTTTCCTTTTGATCTGTTTTTCTACAGTGAGGTAAGGCTTAGAAAGTTTAGGAATTTCTATCACATACATTATCAAAAAATGAAACATTATTACATTCTGCCTTTGTAATTTTGATAAGATTGCATCAAAGTGATTGTATTCAAATAGTCATTTATGTCTCTCTGAGTAAGAGAACTGCATCAGAATAACTGTGTCAAATGCATGCAGGAAAATATTCTGCTTATGAAGAATATGGCCAAGTTTGAATTGGTAGCCCCATGGTCAATAGTATATCTCATTTTTGGGCTCCCTGGTTAGATTTCTAGATTTCATTTTATATCTTAACTCTCCACAAAGTTTGCCTATTTTTACTACTGAACATCTCCTATTATACATTGCAGGTCGAGAACCTACCTCTGTCACTTATAGTAGTTGTTCATTGATTAATGTGTACCTTCATAACTTTCTCATTACTGGGATACAAGTCATCTTAATTATCCTACAATACAATCATCTTTCAAACACATTAGATTTGGAGGCCATTTTAGATTTGACCATAATGACCTATAAGTAAGGAGACCCACAGAAGGGGGTGGATATTCATGATTTTTCTTGAAATACAAAATTTTCTTCTGTGGCTCATTTATTTACTTATTTGAATATTTTAAGTTGTCAATATATGGAATACTGAATATTTTATACTATTTATTACCTCAGTAGTAGAAATAGGTAAATTCTATGGGGAGGTATGGTATAAAATAAAAGGTGATTCCATTAATTTTACATTTCCTTTTGAGTATCATCAAGGAATCTGCACTCCTGTGACTTCTTGACCATTTTTATGCATATCTGTGTTTGGTAGTCATTAGGACTGTCCAGATATGAATATTCCAGTTTTCTACCTTCCAGGTACATAGTAGAATGATTTTTCTGTATGCTCATTTGGAAGGTAAACTTTGCCTTGTGAGTTACTCTTCCCAGTGACTTCTGGACTTTAGGCAGAAGTGATGTGAAAACCTTTTTTTTTTTTTTTTTTTTTTTTTTTTGCTTTGGAAACATAGATTGAGATAGTGCTTCTATTCAGCTGTGTTTCAGACTGAGTATGTTGGGCAAAAACCAGTATTTCTAGTTTAATGGAGCATTATTATACATGAGAAATTGTGATGCTTATTATTTTTGTTGTTGTTTTTTTTGAGACAGGGTCTTTCTATGTAGTCCAGGCTGGCCTTGAGCTCTCTATATAACTCAAACTGCCTCAAACTTGGAATCATTCTACCTTAACCTCCCAGGTGTTGGGATTACAGATGTGCAGCACTATACCTGGCTCATGATAGTTAATCTTGATTTTTAATTTGACTGGCTTGAGCACTGCATGGGCATTAATAGAGCCCACCTCTGAGTGTGTCTGAGTAGGTCGTGGAGAGATAATTATGGAAAGGATAGCTAGTCCCTGACCTCTTCCTCTCTGGCACTCTTCCTCTGCTTCCTGGTCACCATGAAGTGAACAGGTCTGCTCCATTGTGCTCTTTTACTGTGATCTTTCTGTCATTGATCCAGTGAATCACGGACCAAAGCTTCTGAAACTGTAAGCCAAATTAAACTTCTATCCTTTGAATTGTAGATGTCAGATTGTCCCATCTATAGAAAACTGACAAACACAGGAATAAATGTGTTAAGCTGGTGTGATTTAGCAAACTAGCCCATACTTACTAGTATACTAGTAAAGAACAAGTCATTTAGTCTGTTGATACATATATAAATCTAGATACCTCATCCTACATCTTAAATTTCAAATTAGGTGTTTTATTTTATTATAATTAAAGTCTACAAAACAGAATGATTAAAAAAAGCACAAGAGAGATTTGTCAAGTTCCTGAATCTTTGTTTCTGATAAATCATTAATGCTTCGTTAAACATCTATAAAGCTGTTAAGTACTAATTATTTGTTAGAATAAAGTTTTAAAGTTATAATTATGGCTATACATATGACTACTTCACTAATAAGTATTGGGTTGACTTGCATAGGGTTCAACTGGTAAACTTTTGTGAGCAGGTGACAAAAGATTAAAAAAATCTAAGGCTACTGCACCAGAGAGTACAATTTGTTATCTTGTTTTGACAAGTACAGTTTAACTTTAATTGTACGTGATAACAATCTGTAAGGGAAGTAGAAATGTACTGGGATTCATTTTGTAAAGGTGATCCAAAACACCTCAAGATTGCACGCTGTTCTTAAGTCTGTTGAGAAATGAGATGTGACATTGCCAAGTTTCCATATGAAAATGATTATGTTTGGAGATTGAGAGAGAATGAATCTAAATTATTCTATTGTATATTCTGGATGACTGACACATAGATTTGCCTAATCGAGGACGTGTGCTGCCAATAATTGAGAGTCTTCTATTTTTCAATTTTCAGAAAGCTATTTGATAACCCAAGGTTTTTTTATTTCCCTCTGCAAGAATCATTCACATGCTCTGTGTTCATTTATATTCTTCTGTTATGGTTTGGTTGTAATCCAGGGTTTTCTGACTGATTAGCTATGCACAGCTTGTTTCAAATCAGTGCAAACTCCAGCATTCTTCTGGTTTTGTTGTTTCTTTTTCATGTGTAATATGGTGAGATTTCCTAACTTCTCTTGGAAATGTGGTTATTATTGCATAAAAAGTTTAGTTGCGGCTTAAGAAAAAAAACACCTCACAAGTCTGCCAGTGGATGCCAAAGAAATTATCTGTTTCTGTCATCTACCCTAGGGAATAAAGGAAAAATTCAAAATAAAAATTAAAGCTGAATTATGCATCAACTATTTGGTATCAAAACCATCCCATCTCTAGTAATGTTACTTAGTCTCAGACTTTTTTAATACCTCAAATATATATAGGTGTTTACATACAGCTTAATGATTTTTACAATAACAAAAATCTGCAAAGAAAAATTTATATTAGAAAGAAGGATACCTCCAGAAAGCAATTGTATATAGTCTTCTACTTCTCCTTCTATTCTATTACTTTAAATTCAGGTGATACAATCTCTCTTTAAACTTCCCTGGATTACTTTGCATTACTCCTTATTTGTTCCTTGAAAAGCTTCTGCAGATGAAAGGTTATTTACTAGAGCCCTTCCACTTGCTAAATCTTAATAGGAAAAATGCTTGTAAGCAGCACAGTGGTATCTGTCCGAGAGGCAATAATTTGGTTTCAAAAAGCTGTCTGATCCTTTTTCTTTTCCTTAGACTTTGCCACCTGATATGAAATTGCATATTGGTGACTTAAATAGACTAAAAGAAAACACTTACAAAAGCCCCAAACTCAGAGGTTCTCAGCCTTCTATTTTCTGTGGAGTTGATTCTAAAGCTACAACTCACTAGTGGGGTTCTGGGCAGGCCAGCTGTCTTATTTATTTTCTCATTGCTGGGACAAAATGGTGAACACCTACATGTTAAAGGAAGAAAGGTTTATTTTAAGTCACAGTTTGTAGGGGTTTTAGTCTCTAGTTGACAAGCTCAAAAGTAGGGTGGCATCACAGAGCAGAAAGAGGCCTTGTCATGAGAAGCAGGAAGAAGTGACCAGCAAGCCTCCTTTTCCCTTTTATTCCATCCAGGCTACCAGCCTTTTGGGTGGTGCCACTCATTCCCAGGGTGGGCCTGCCCATTATGCATACCCAGAATTATGATAAACCAATTAGTGAATTAAACCAGTACCACTCACCTTTAATCTGTGTAGCATATTCCCTAGATCCAGCCACCTCTGTAAAGCCTTCTGTGTATGCATGAGGCTTTGGGGGGACATCTAGATACAAGCCATAACAGCAGCATTGCAGCAGTTCTGCAAGGTCGTGTTTTGAATGGCTCCTCAAGTCGTTTTGATATAACCTCATGGTGAAGAGAGGCTGGTGGTTTCCCTTTCTCTGACTTTGAAGATCATTGCTTTGTTGTAGGTTGAAAAAATGTTTCAGTAGTACATGTAGGGGAGAATGCTAGAAAAACCCTTAGAATATCTCTAAATATAAATATTTTAGGTGGATATTTTAAAGTTACAGAGTTCAAACTGCTTTTTCTTGGTAGCTACTTTTATTGTCAAGATGTGAACTAAGATTCTGGATCGCAAGATCATCAAGAAGGGCCTCTTGTTCTATCAATCTGAAATAACTAGGTGCCCATCTTCCTGTTATGATGCATAGTATTCAGAAGAAATGAACATATAAAAGACATCTATAAGAATTCTCATAAGATTCTGGTAATTTTTGATGATTTATAAGCATTTTTTGTACTTTACTTGTGTGGTTTAACAAAATAGTAATTTGAGTCTCTTTCATTTCTGGGTTTACTAAGGTAGCAAAGGATCTGTGGCTGACAATTTTTCAGTTTTTCTCTTTTCTTAATTTTTGAGCCACTTATGTAATACCTATTTCCTCTGCTTTGTCCTTGACATTCAATGGCCTTCTCTATTAGCCTCAAAATACACCTTTGTCTTATCAGTCTGGAGCTGTCTACCCTCCTGATATGCAACTTGTTTTCCAGTTAAATGTTCACTAGCTGTTGAGAGTTTTGCTTCTTTTGTTGTGTCCAGGCCTTCGCTTTCATTCTTCTCTTGTCTGAAAGGAGACTTACCAATTCAGGGACTACATCAGCATTCACCAAGTGGCCTGTGACCAAAAAAGGGGACATTTTCGACTCCTTCTTTTCATTTCCTCCATCATCTCTCAGTGATTCATGTCAACTGTGTTTACCAAATGTATTCCCTACATTTTAAAAACTTGTCACTACCATTTCAGTGACTGGCTTCGTCCACGCCACCTGGCTTAGTTGATCACAGCAGTTAGCTCCTTATATTTTTTTCTTATGACTCATATAAAACATTCTGTCAGCATCTGCCTGATTTTTGAAAAATATACATCAATATAAGCCAGACTGGGTGGTCCACAACTATAATGCTGACTACTTAGGAGGCTGAGGAAGGAGGTTCTCAAATTCAAGGTTGGTCTGGGAAATGCAGGGAGATTCAATTTTAAAAACCAAAATAAAAAAGAAAAGCAAAATGCAAAAAAGCCTAAGTCAGATCCTGCTACTCCCTGCTTGCCACCCCAGAGTGGTTTCCAGCAGCACTAGGTGATCTGGTCTTTGGTGTCTCCCCGACATCACTTCCTTCTCCTTTTTCCTTGCTCCCCAGCGTCCTCTTCTATGGGTCTTTCTTCTTGGACTGATTTCATCACTGTCTTGTTGTTGGACACAATACCCAGCATTCAACCCTTAGGGAAGGAGAGGCTTGTTTTAGCTCATGTTTCAGTCCAAGGCCGGACAGCATGGCCCAGGGGCATGATACAAGGATAGCGGCTCACCTCATGGCAGCTAGAAAGCAGAGACTGAAGGGCAGAGCCAAGAAGGGAGACATGGCCTTCCAAGTCACGCCCTCAGTGACCTGTTCCTTCCCACAAGATCCCGTCCCCTAACACCAAATCAGCTTACAATGCACCCATAATCCAGTCATCTTCCAAGGGTCCCACCTTTGGGTGCATGAGGCTTTGGAGAGACATCCAGATATAATCCATAGTGTGGACCCTGAACAATTGAAGTATATGCTTGGAAATTTTATGTTTGTTCTTCCAATTGTTTGGAATCAGCCCCATGTCTTTGCTTCTTAAATTTTAGGGCTAAGCTCACCCCATGCAAAGAGAACTTATTCAATCATCATGCATAAAATAATTGCCTTTCTCACTCACTCTGGATTCACTAGTGTGTCTTGCTTTCGCTGAAGTTCGTATTTACTCATCACTTATTTTTGTCTGGCTTCCTTCACATAGAGAACGTATTATTATTTTATCTTGTTAATCATTCACTATGTGCCAAATGCTCAACTCAAGCTCAGTCTATAGCTATTGACAGCCTGTGAAAGAGTCTAAAATGCTACCCATTTCATCAACACTCATGGCTTTAGCCTTCTGTGTTGAACTAATGCGAGATTTCTTTACTTTCTTCCCATTAGATTATCAAGGGCCTTTTCCTCCGTTCAACATTTTATCATTTGGTAGACTTTTTGTAAGACAAACACTGAATAAATATTTACTAAATCAATTTATAATCTTTTTGTTAAAGAAAATTGAGTGACAAATTTAGGCAGTATCTGAGGGACTTAAAAACTATTAGCAATAGACCCAGACAGTGATGACACGATGTATTCATTTACAGGTAATTCTCAGAGATGCTTTAATTCAGGATTTCCTTATTCAAAAACTCACTCTACAGAACCTGCTAACAGTTGATTGGCTGAGAAGGGAACAAAGTAGGACTGGCAGAAAGATGAGTTAGAATAATCTCATGTCCTCAAAGTTTTAATTGGGGCTTATTTTGTGTCATGAATCCTGGGCCATCTTTAGGAATCAGCCTGGTTTGGGAATGCTAGGAAGCAACATGGCAGCCTTTGAGCAAAGGAGAAGAGGAGTGGTAGCAAACTGATGTTCAGAATTCAGCTTTTGAGTCAGTGTAAGGAGGATTGAAGGGAAGTTTCTGAATTTCTGTAGTGGTATTGGCTACTGTGCTCTCTATAGCAGATAAAGAAAAGACACTTTCAACCCTCTGTAATGTGTAAATTGCTTTTAGTCACTCTCCCCAGGAAAGCAAGACAGTGTCAGGCTGGAAGCTGTTAGGCTGCCAATCCTATTGTCAGGCAACCAGGACATTTAAATTCAGATGTGCTGAAATTCCATTTGAGGTTTTCCACTACAAATCCCAAACATATAAAGAGACCTCTGGCTAGAAAACGAGTAAGCTTTACACATCAAATCTCTTTTCAAATATATTTTAAACTACTCTGTGCAAAGAATCCTAGAAACAAGTTACAAATTGAGGCATTCAACAGGGCTGGGGACAGGTGAGAGGGAGAGCCGGCTGTTATTTCAGGAGAAACAACTGTCAGCTTCTTTCAGAGTGGAGGTATTCTTTCATTTTTATACATTCAGCAAATGTTGGTTAAAAGGCAGCATCGCAATGCTTAAGGATTTGTGTTTGCAGTCAGAAGGCTTGGTTCAGATCCTGGTTTGCTTATTTATTGTGATAGTTTTATGTGTAAGTTGCCCAGGCCAAGTTATTCAATTAAATACTCATGTAAGTGTCGTAAAGGCACTTAATGCATTCGGTTAAAATCTATAGTGACATATGATTGACTTTAAATAAAGGATATTTGCCTCAAATATCTGGGTGAGTCCCGTCTAACCAACTGAAAGGTTGAAAAAGCAAACCTGAGGTTTCTCTGAAGAATAATTTTTTTCTTGTGAACTGCAGCTGCCTGAGTGTTTCTAGACTATATCTAGTCTGCTGTACAAATTGCAGACTTGCTCAGTAAGTTAGTCAACTTTCCATTGCTGTGACAAAATGTCTGAGAAAACAATCTGAAAAGATAAACGGTTTATTTTGGCTAATGATTTCAGTCCATGGTAAGTTGGTTCCATTGCTTCGAACCCTGTGGCAAGACGAAAACATCATGGTGGAAGAATGTGGAGGACAAAGGTACCTTATGGTAGCCAGGAAACAGAAGGATGAGAGAGCCAGAGAGAAGGGAACTAGGGTCAAGATGTATTCTCCATGGACCCTATGACCCTCTCCCTTTAAGTAGGTCTCATCTTTCTAGGTTTCCATCACCTCTCACTAATACTATCAAATTATAAATCTCATAATAGATTAATTCACTGATGAAATGAGAAACCCTATAATTCAACAACCATCCAAAAGCCCCATATATCTGAATGCATGAGCCTTTTGGGGGACATTTTGGGTCCAGAGTATATTGTACAGGCTGCCTTCATAATCTTATAAAGCCAATTCCTTGATCTCTCTGTCTCTCTTTGTCTCTCTCTTTCTTTCTTTCTCTTATTTCTTATGACTTTGATAGAATACTGGCTGATTTATTAACTGAGTTGACCTTAGGAAAATATCTCAGCCTCTTTATACCTCAGTTTCTTCATACATAAAGATGTCAATATCATCCATTGGTATCTGTCTTACAAACTATGGTGAAGATTAAATGAGTTCACATGTATGAGATCCTAAGTGCTTTTCTCAATTATTAAGCATTAATTGTTTGATTGTGTGGATGTTGTCAAGAAATAAGAATAAAGATGAGATATTTAACCATTTCTCAGAGAATTATAAGGCATAATCACAAGAAATTTATTCAAAATGTGGTTCTAGTACATGTTCATAATTAGGGAGAAAGGTCAGCCTAAAATGCTAATAATACTTATAGGAATAGATAATATTTGTCTACCATGTGCTAACTATGATAAGACAATTCTACTTGTTCAGTTTTAGACATTTGTTCTTTATGCATTTTAACATTCATTAGGTGCCTAGTATATGCGCAACACAGTTCTAGAAGCTGAAGATATAGTGAAAAATTAGAGAGAATATAATGTATCATCGAGTAGAGAGAGATTTTGTGAGGAAAATAGAACATGGTAGGAATGGCCAAGGATGGTCAGTGACACTGAAGATGAGAATTGAGTCATGGAAAGAGGTTGTTTTGCAAATAGATTGATTTTGGGTAGAGAGAGAAGCAGGTATGAGGACACTTGGATTAGCATAAATTTGACATACTGGAGAGAGGGGAAGAAGGGCACTGTGGCTGTAGCAGACTGGACAATGGTAAGAATAGCCAGAAAATGGAAAAGAAAGAAAGTAGGGCTCGGTGGTTATCAGGTCCTGTGGGTCATGTAGAGGGCATTCATTGCACTTTGAGTGTGATGGAAATACAGCTAGTCCCTTATGTTTGCAGGGAGTTGGTTCTAGGACCTCCTGTAAATATCAAAGCCTGAAAATGCTCAAGTCCCTTATATAAAATGGCATAGTGTTTGCATCTAACCTACACACATCCTCCTAAAGAGTTTTAAATGTCTCCACAGTAGTTATAATGCTAAATACAGTGTAAAGAGTTGTTATACTATTACTTAGGGAATAATGACAAGGAAAAAGTTGTAACTATTTAGTACTAAAATATTTTTTTGTTTTTTGAATATTTCCATCCTTGGTTGGTTGGATCCCAGATGCAGACTCTGGGTATGGCGGGAGTACCAACTTTATACTAACGCATTTCGAGTAGGAAATGAAGGTGTTTATTGCAGATGCTGGATAAAACATTGCTGCAGTAGTGATGGGAAGTGGAGAGAAGAATGGAAGCAGGGAAACAGCAGAGTAGAATAAGGCAATGTCAGGTGTCAGGTGGTAGAAATGAAGCAGGTGACATGTGCATGGTATTCAGGATAGATTTGGGTGATGGAGCATTGGGGTAAAGCCTGAAATTAAGATACAAATGTGGCCTTGATGTCTTGGAGCTTCCTGGGTGCAAAGACCTAACTGAAAATTTTTCTGCTGCTTTTAGATCCCATCACCACCCACCAGTGAAGGCTTCTCACCTGCTGGCTAGTCCTTGCACTAGTTGGACCAGCCATATCCTCTACTGAACAGGTGTCACTTCCCTGTCAGTTTGTGACAGTTTTCAAACAAGTCAGTTACCCTTTCATCCTGCCAGGGGTCACTGTGCCCTCTTGCTGCTTGAAAAATCTATCCTGTATGGCCCTTGCTTGTTTATTAAGCTCTGGAGTACAGTCCCCCTTCATGGCATGCAGTGTCCGACTACCCTAGGCTGTGAGTGTAAATGCCTGATAAGCCCCTGCTTTCCAGTGGTGGGTGATGCTTTTGGCCATCTCATTACTATTTAAAACAAGGGAATTCCACCCTCACCAATGGGGTGCATGGAAGTTAATCAGGCAATCGATATAAAGAATTTGCATAGCCCAACCACAACCAAATCAGTTTTTATTAACTGCTCTTTCCTTACTAGCTGATTTGTGATAGTGCCAGAAGGTCTGCACTATGAAAGATGAGATGAAGACAGAAATTGAAAGCTGAGGCATTATACAACCAGCAGCCAAAATATGTAGAGGGAATTTGCATAGAGAAAAAAAACATGGGTGAGGGGGAGTCTGGATTGCAGGTAAAGGCAAGACTATGGAGGAGGACGACTTCCACTCACCAGCCTCAGGCTGTGGGCCCAAAATTCTCCGCTGTGCCACTCTGACATCAGTGGTACAGAGTCTGATTCTCAGAGTTAGAAAAAGCCAAGAATTACAGAACATCCATGTTACCCCTAACTTAATCAAACCTAATTTAAATCAAAGACCTTTAAACTGTGCTATCAGAGAGAGCACTAATGTCAGCAGTATTGACTTGAGACTGGAGGATTGAGTGCTCTCTTATGTTTTTTTTGCCAGCAAAAAGAAGTACACAGAGTCATTTACTGAGAAAGCAAAAAGGCGAAGAGGGACAGTGCTTTGTTTTGTTTTGTTTTGACTTGCTTATTTTTTTCTATATTATTAGAGATTGAATCCAGGACCTTGGACATGTTTGGCAAATGCTTGTCACTGAGCTACATCTTCATCCTGAAGAGGAAAATAAATTAAGGTTTTGAGGAAAAAAATTAAGAGAAAAATTGAAAGATTAAAAGACTACATTGTCAAACAAGGCAAATGGAACAGCTGTCTTCAGAAAAGATGAGGGAAAAGAAGGACAGGCTCATATAAAGCACGTGTGAACTGAGTCTTCAGAGTTGAAGACTTTCATAGGTAATAGTGTTGGGATTATACATCCTAGCCCAAGAAAATGGTACCAGCAAACTACAGAAACAAAGTAGAGAGACTGAGAATGACATGTGGATTGGCCTGCTGGTTAGAAATAGGAACTAAGTCTTAAGTCTGTTATCTCAGCACTTAGGGAAGCTGGAGCAGTAGTATTACAAATTCAAGTCCCACTTGGATCATTTAGCAAGATCCTGTCTCAAAATAAAGAATAAGTAAACGAACACATAAAAATAAAAGAGAGCTAGGGATGTCAGTGCTAGAGCATCTGGGTTCAATCTTTCAACTTCAATATCACCAAACTAAACCAAACCAAACCGGACCAGACCAGATAAGACTAGACCAGACCAGACCAGAACAAACCAAACACTTCCCAAAAACCAAAAATCAAACCAAATCAAACAAGTAAGCAACCAACCAACCAAACAAACAAGCAAACAAACAAACAAAAAAACTCCACCAAAAACACATTTTGGGATTGTCTTAATCAAAGACCTTGAAACTAACTAAGTCTAAGTTGGAGTTTTCCAGAGATGATCAGGGTTATGCGCTTGAAAGATGGGTCTCCAAAATATGACCTGTCCATCTGAGAAGAGAGTTTGGTACAAGTTAGGAAAACAGGAAACAATTGTCAGAATTGTCTGTGAATGGAAAATGAGGGTCTTTTCTTGACTGGAAACAGAAATGGATGTAAGAGGCATTTTAGGAAGACAATAGAAATTTTTTAAAAATTTCTCTTGGTGGGTAAAGGAGAGAGACAAGTGCCAGTGGTTCAAGGTACTGAGAGATTTGGGCAACACAGAGACTGCATGCTCACTGGCTGGCAGAAGATGACAGGAGGATGAATAAGTTGGAGTCAAAGAGGATAATTTTAATTTCAGCAGATTGAGTGTGAGGAGCTGTTGGGATTTTTATAACGAAGTAGTTGCAAACAGGACTAGCCCTTTGGAGAGTTATCAGGCTTTTAGTTATCCGGTTACATAGATGAGCTGCAGAGATGACTGAGGGACATTGGAGGAGCAGGCTGAGGATCTTCCCTAGGTCCCTCCCTTTTGCTCATTTCACTGCAGTTGCTTGGCTCCTGCTCTTCCAGGAGGTCCTTGAGCGCATTCATACATCAGGGCCTTGTTCTCACTCTTCCTGCTGCCTGTGTCTTCCTTCCTCCAGAATCAATACCACTCACCACCACTCTCATTTTATTCCGATCTTTGTTGCCTCATCCAAGAGGCTTCCACTGGTCACCCTGAATAGATCAGATAGTACTCTTTCTTCTTTCTCTGTCATTCTCTCTAACCCTGCTATTTTTTCCTTTACACACACACGAATATCATATGGTCACATGCTGTGTGTCACTTCTGTCTCTACAGTGTGGACTTAGTGAGAGCAGAGACTTTGTTACTGCTCTGTTCATATGATCAGCACAGAGTGTGCACAGTGTTGCTATGTATAAGAAGACAGAAGCAAAAGGAGGAAGAGAGAGAAGTTGATGGGAATGAGATTGGAGGCATAGGCAAACAGTATATTGTTTCTCCTATGGAGGGGACATCTTGCTTCTCTGTCCACCCTTTTCTGCCATTGGCACCTTAGCTTTCTTCTGCATATGCACACTGTTCAGGGTAAGGGACCTGGGTTTGTTCCAGCAATGTGTGGGATGTGATATGTGATTCAGATATGACTGACTGCAGCATTCAGTTTGGAGAGATTGATGCAGGGATATGCAACTCTTCCTCTTCTACCCACAAACATGAGGCTAAAGGCAGGTTAGCATAGTGGTCAGGAGTCTAGACTCCGGGTCCTGATGGCTGGATGTGAATGTTATCTCTGTTACTAACTAGATAAATGACTTAGGCAGGTTACTTCAGTCTTCTCTGTTTCAGTGTAGTACAAGATGATTGTGAAAATCAAGTTAATACAGAGAAAACTCTTAGATCAGTGTCAGTCACAGACTACGAGCTATGGCAGTTATTTTCACTTGATGAGAAAGAGAAGTGTTTTTTTTTCAGTTGAATTTGAGGCTGAGACTGTATATCCTGGACCTGCTGGAGGCCACCATATGTAACCTAAGAATAAAGCCACATGGAAGAGAACTATACTCAAAGATGCAGAAATACTGACTCTTGATGATACCTTTTGCTTTGCTTGAGTATATTTGAGTTAGTTTTTCAGTCAATTGTGATAAAAGATTCATAATCAGTACCACTTCTAGTAATGTTTCCTTTCAAGGGCCGGGGATGTGTTATCTTTGCTTCTTTGCTTCAGGTGATTCTGTGACTTGTCTAATTTTCTTCTGTCAATATCACACAATTCCTGAGAGCACCGACCAGTTTGACTCTTTCCTCTTTCTTTCTTTCTTTCTTTCTTTCTTTCTTTCTTTCTTTCCTTCCTTCCTTCTTTGTGAATTGTTTTTCCCTGGACTATTAATTGTTCCCTACTCTGGTGTTCTGGGCCGAAGACACCTTGTGGTTTTGCTTTATATTTATTCTCAGATCCCAGAGCAAGGTCATCCTAATGCTTTTTGTCCTCCCCTTCACTTTTGTCTTTTTCTGTTTTGTTGTTTTCATGCAAAAAACACATACCTTCTCTCATGGTCATTTCCTGTCTTTTCATTCTACTGTCAGTTGCTGCTTCAGAATGAGAAAGAAGGAACATAAAAAAGGAAGAAACAAGTATGTGCCAAACAAAGCATTAGGTGGAGACTTACCCTTTCCAAATTCAGATCAAGGACCTTCCTCCCTGTCTCCCCCGGCTCCCCTGACCCCCAACTTCCTAGCTCACCAATGCCCAGGGATAAGAGAGAGTCACCTAGGCCTATCTTAGCTTTAATTGTTGACATTATCTCCCTAATTAGAACTGCTCACTTCTTATTTAGCACAAAGCTTTAAGCCACACAGATGCTCAATCCTGGGCTTCTGATTGACCATCTCTTCCACTTTTGAGATGAGAGGCAAGGAGGAGATGATGAACGAATACGTAGAATCATTTTGATTTGTGCAAGAGAGAATCACCTCAGTAAATAAAGAGGTGGGACTCTTGTCTGAGAGTACGAAGGAAGTAAAGAGATGAGGACAGGATGTAAAATTCTTAGGATGAGAAATGGTGGAGAATTTCCACCAGAGATCATGAAGGCATGGACTGCTAGAACTTCTACTTCTGCAGGTGGTACCGTCTCATCAACAGATTTACTTTGTATTAGTACATGGTTACAGTACATAATGATTACAAGTTTTCTCTCATTCTCTACATTCAGCCAGATTGAATTCCTCTGGGTCTTTGGATACATCAGGTTTTCTTTCACCTCTCACCTTCAGTGAGAAAATATGAGTGATGCTTTGCTCAGTCCTCAGAAAACTTCAACTGAGATCTTTCTGCTGGGAAACTTCACTCACCTCAGGTCTTAGTTAGCCCCTTTTGCCATTTATGCTTGCAACTCCCTAAAGCTTTTCCTCATGATGCATATCACCCCTGATCATTAATATTCATATAGTTGTCTCTCCAGTATTAAATCATGAGCTCCAGAAGGATGGGGATGTATATACACTAATCACTGCTCTAACCCAGGACATAGCATATGTTCTGCATGTACTATGTACTCAATACATGTTTATTGAATGAATAAAATCTTTTTTCCCCCTCTCAAGGTAAGGGACTGAACCCAGGAGGTTATCCATGGTAGGCGAGAGTTCTTCCATAAAGCAACATCTCCGGCCCTTTTTCAATGCTATTTTGTGTGGAGGACCACTTAGATGACTCTCCTTGAAAGAAGAGCAGTTATCTCCATTTTGACTAAACTTGGCCCTATTTCCACGTCTTGATATGTACAGAGCTGGCTAGGATTTTTCCTTATTCCCTCAATGGCTTTAAGCAATGCAAATCGGTCTAGCCAAGGTGCTGATATGTAGTCTTTCAAGCAAGGCAGCAGGTCAGTGTGCTCTGCCCTGTAGCTCCCCAGAAGCATTTGTGAGCCAGGCAGGAAGGAGAGCCACTGTCAGCTGGGATCGAGCCTTCAGATAAGAGGTTATGACATCCCAGGGCATAAAAAATTACACATCAGAGCTGAAGCACTGACCCCAAGTCATTAGATATTACCTCAAACTGTGTTATGCAGATTACTCTTTCTGCGTGTCCTTCTCTCCGCATATTTCAGAGGTGATTGCAGGCCACCTACCTAGTCCACCTCACTCAGGTACTTCCGTCCACTCTCACAGTCACTCATTCCCAAGCCACACCCCTCTTCGTGAATTAATAAAATCTGGATTCAGCCCTGGGTTGAGGCCTTTGTTCCAGTTAGCCATCATACTAGCTGGTTTTAGGACACCCTTGGCTCCCTGCAACTACAAATATGCCTTATTGTCTTTATTCTCACCAAGGGTTGCACTGGAAGTGGTAGATTAGAATTAACTTATTGATATTCCAATAACTTTTCCATGGAATTGCAAATATAAACTGCCCAGACTGCAACAAGGTCCGGGAAAGACTTTCTATAATTTTGAAACAGGTTCTTATTATGTTGTCCAGCCCGGCCTTCAATTGTGATTTTCCTGCCTCAGCCTCTGGAGTAGTTAAGATTACAGGCATGTACCACGATACTCAGCTTTAAAATATTCCTAGACAAGAAATGATAACTTTACCTCTCTTCCAGTGGAATTACAGCTGCTTTATCTGTAGCCCTTTTTCTAACATACCGCATGAAACTAGGGGAGAGAATGAAGTTCATTGATACTTTTATGCGCAGCACATTTGAGTGAGAGCAATTAACAAGAGCCACAGGAATTTAACACCCCAATATAGGTCTTGGCTTTGTGAAATTGAAGATCAGAATAGTAATTCAATTAAAACAAATATGGTATGCTTTTGTGACATAAAACTTTTTTCCTCAAAAGAGAAACTACATTATCCAGACAATTACTTCAACTCCTGACTTCACATTAGGAGCTCACATGTAGGCTGTTAAATTAGGCCCAAATAAACCTGGTGACCTGGAGGCAAATGCTTTCACAACTCATTACCTGTCTCCTGAGCTACCTCAACTCAGCACATTCATTTTCTGTTGTAACCAACTCCCTGCTTTTTTCTCCCTGAACTCTGCAATCTCACTGGGAGAAGATGAGGCAGAACTGTAAGTCTAGGTAAGAGGAGGGGACAGGGAAGAGAGGTCTTTTACTGGGGCAAGTTACACTGCATAAAAGTGATTTGTGTGTGCACGATAGCTTTCCTTTTAGTCTCCTTCTGACACCTGCAAGTTTACTTAATCATAGTTACTCATCTACCTTAGCCAAGAAATTACAAATGAAGCAGAGAGAAAATATGAGTGAATAAATGAGAGATGTTCTGAGTTTGACAAGCAGAGGTAAAGTTAAAGCAACAGTGACTGGTGCTTTTATAACAGTTTTCAGAGTTGACATTTAAGGTTTATGGTTGCTTCAGTTAATGAGGTGTTTGAGCAGAGAAACAATAGTGTTCAAGTTAAGTTCAACTGATGACTCAAAATACCTTTATACCTTTTTGTTTTTATCTTGTTTCCCAGGGACAGACTAAGAGAAATCTCTTCTTGGTGGCAGTGGCTATGACAACAAACCCATTTAATTTCCCAACTTTTATGCACATGATAGACAACACTGAAGAATTTTTATATGTTTTTCTCCCTACATGATTAAGCAACTAAAGATTGCCTCCTACTTTTAAAATGATTTGAACCCATAGTGACTTATCCCTGGATTGAAAGGTAAGAATGTGGGTGGAAACTAGACACAATTAGTTAACCAAACATTCAGGCATGAGACTAAGCAAAAGTCCTGTTTTTGTAAGCTTGGATAATCAACTATCCTTTTTAAAAACGAGGTTTTGCTATGATGAAAGAAACTATGAATTCAGAAACATGAACTGCAGGAGAAGGAAAAGAGGGTGAGATCTGAGATTCACAAATATTTTGTGGTACCCATCACATGAAGGTCATGACCTGAGGCCCTTGGAGGGCCACAAAAGTATGCATAAGGCAAATTGTTTCCTCAGCAGACTTCACAGGCAGCACAGGTATCTGTGTAATTGCAACTCATGGCAGGGTCCTGCCCTTATTGACTATTTTAAAGTTGATCCCAGCCTACGGAAACTCATAGTCAGCAGAAAAATCTCAGAGGCAACTGATTTAGGAAAATCTCATCTGGTGAGTCTGTGCCTTTCACTGCTGAAGGAACAGTAAATTCTAGATGCTCCGTGAGCCAAGGTGTTTTTTGTGACAATTTAGTTATCACATGAGAAATTGTCTGTATGGCTTTTTTCCTTAACAAATTTTACTAATCAAGGTATTTTAGGGTTCCTGGTTGGCTTGTTTTTCTGTTTTTTGTTTATTTGTTTTGTTTTTTGAGTTAATGATCAATATTATCCTAAATAATTTGAAAAGTTCCAGTACTTTATCTGACTGGCCCGTGTAAACTTTGCCTCTATACCTTTTTTAGCAAAAAATACTGAACTCAAAGGATCATTAAGATTGGGTTGATTGCTTTATATAAGCAGGGATTTGTCAGCCGGTCCAGGTCTATCTAAGTAAAATCTGTCAGATTGAAAGGCGTATAAATATATATGGTTTTGAAAATTTCGATAATTTCAATAAGTGGATATTTATTAAAATGTGCAATGTTTTAAAAAACAGAAACAAATGTGATATGAAAGTATTCCTTTTAATGGTGGTTGTCTTAATTTTGACTAGCAGATTCTCCAGGCTTTAGCAGCAACATGACTTGAGGTAATCTTGTTTGTACAATGGAGTTAATGCTTCTACGTATATAATGAATAGAATTGCTGTGGGGATCAGTTGTTAGAAATACAGGCTGTTTATTTATGATCTATCTATCTATCATCTACCTCACACTCTAAAAGTTCTTTACTAAATGTCAATCTCTTTTAAATGTTGACTATTCAGAATTTTCAGTAAGTAGTCCCTAAGGATATGGACGAAGTATTCTCCATCATTTTTCATTTTATTGACATTTAGGATGGTACATGGCACATACTGACTGCTCAGTTAAATAACTATATTGATTTATTTAAAATCTCCTTACATATAGAAATACTCCAGACTGTATGGGTACACATTGCATAGTGACAAAAGTTAAAGAAAGCTCAGTGGTTTGGTCATATTCTTCTAGTGTGATTTAGCATGTTGATTCTGTAAAGTGGAAATACTGACAAGCAGTCATCTGCCAGGAAAGTAAGGAGACAGAATGCTATGATATTAGAGGAGTAATGAAGAGACGAACACTTAGGGAGCTTTTGTTTCAGTGCAAGGTCATTGTTCATTAATACTTGTACAGATATCTTATTAACCACCCAGAAAATTCACTTCAAGCTTTCAAGCTACATAATACTCAAAATCACTACCTGAATACAGATGAGGGCGTGCAGGCTGATTGCACAGAGAGCTAAAACAGTGTTTTAAAACACAAGCTTCATTAATTCAAAAAGCGGAGATTGTCCCCCATATGACTTCTCCCATTCTACTTACCCCCAGCCTCCTGTATATAAGATTTCTCTTTCCCATCTATTTTGGAAGCTTTTTAAGAAGGATCCAGTGCTCCAGAAAACAGCACTATACATCCATCAGGAGGGAAGACAGTGTGATGAAGAAGGATGATGCCATGTGCAGTGGGAATTTTTCCCTTTGTTGCCTAAGGGACAGTGACGATTGGGGATTTTGAAATCCCCTGTAAAGCCTACTGTGGCACCTCCTTGGACACTATAGCACTACATTGAATGAATGAGTGGAAAGTATAAAATTCAACATTTTTACTCATTTTATGCAAGATAAATAAAAATGGTAGCTATTATAACCAAGTTTGCTTTACCTGGGAGTGCCTTTCCTAGTTATGACTGCAAAAACATTTTCATTTGTCAGTCATTTGTAGCTCAGTGTTTTCTAGTATAAAATAGGATTTGTAGTGAAGATAATCTGCCCAGAGTTTAATCTTCTATTTTTCTTCCACAGCAGAGAGCCTCACCTGCCTTGTTCCTTAAAAGAAGCCATTGGACTATTAAGGCACATTCGGGTGTCCACATAAGTATGGAGAGAATGTTTTCTGGGATTCTTTCCTGCCTTCTCTAAAATACCATCTGATCCCTGAGCAAGCAACCAGCTGATCACTCATGTCTGACCACCATTGTTTAAGCTTCAGGAGTTGTGCCAGCAGCTATATAGTTCTTGAGTCAAATTTATGATCACCTCTGGTCATCATGCTGCTGATTCTACCCTGTGGCCTCTGTGCTTACCCTGGCTTCTTTTAGTCCACAATTCCCCTCAGAAATCATATTCTCTGCTGGAACACATGGGATTTGCACCTCTGGGTTGCATAGAATTGGGCATGCGGCCTTCCTGGACAGTCTCTGTTATGGTTGATACATTGTGTCACCTTGAGAAGTTTAAAAGTTTAACTAAGAAACTCACCAGGGAGCCAGAATCCTTACTTTGTAAATATCCTCATCCTGTGCAAGAGATTTTGTGAGGGCTATATCCCCCCTGAGGGGGCTGGAGAGGAGTGGCCTGCATACAATATAAGGGAGGGAAAGAGGCTTGCTCTTCATCACTTTTCACTCTGGCTGCTGCCTTGAAGTGTTGTCCCCGTGCCATGCCATGCCAACCTGCCTTGGAGCCAGCTGATTATGGACTGAAACCTCCAAAAACTGTAAGCCAAATAAACTTTTCCTTCCTTTATTCTGGGTGTCAGATATTCTTTCTCAACAATGAGAGAAAAGTAACCATGACAGTCTCCCCTTCTTGTTCCAGCCAATTTCACTTCTAAATCATCTTAGTTGGGATCATAAAGCTCTCGCTTCTTAGCCAACTCAAGTCCTCTTTGAGGGGCTTACAACCTTCCAGAGAAGTGATGAACAAGACCTATTACAGGTATTTCTATTATACTCTTGCTCAGAATTTCAACTCTGTGGTTAACAATGGTAGTAATTTAAGACATTCCTCATTCTTCCCTCCTTTTTTATTCCATTTTTCTCCCTCTGTCTCTCTCATCTTTTTCCCCATAACTCTTGCTGGGCCTTCTGCACCTATTCAGCCTGACAAGAGTTGCTCCTATCTTATTTCTTTCCTCTAAAGGTCCTCATTCACCCCTTTCCTGGCTGGAAAAATGGTGAAAAGCCTGTAGGGAGAAATCTGGCTTACTGTATTAGTTTGCTATTACAAAGTAAAGTAGTATCCTCTTATGAATGGTTAAATGTTCCAAGACTTCCAGTGGATGTCTGAGATTGCAGAGAGTACAAACCATATATATACATGCATACACATATATATGTTTCTATATTCCCTGAAGTGCTGCCACATAGTACCAGAGTGAATCTGTTCTGTTTGTTGGAGGATACCTCCCTTGCATCACGGCCTTTGTGCTTTGAGGCCATTATTAAGTAAAATAAGGGTCACAGAAACAGCACTGTGATACCATAAAGGCCTTCTGACTGAAAAGTAGGTAGTGAATTCATCATGGACATGCTTGACAAGTGTGACTCATTCCTTGATGGAATGGAGTTGAACACAGCAAGTACATCACACTGCCTAGAAGGATGTGTACATTAAAGCTTGTGAATTATTTGTTTCCTAAATTTTCTATGTAATATTTTGGGACCAGGGTTGTTTCCTAGTGACTGAACCCACAAAATGTCAAACTGTGAGTTAGAGACAACTACTATGTCACAAAGTGTGTGGCTTAACCAACAGAAACTTACTGTCTCACAGTTCTGGAGGCCAGAAGTCTGAAATCAAGATGTTTGCAAAGTTGGTTCCTTTTGAGGGTTCTGAGAGATAACTTGTCCTTAGCTGTTCTTGTATTATAGATGTGTATCTTCTCCTTATATCTTTATATTTTCTTCCCTCTCTGTGTACTGTGTCAAATTTCCTTTTCATGTAAAGACACAAGTCAAATTGGATTAGAGATCACTTTTTTTTTTTACCTCATTTTAACATAATTACTTCTGTAAAACCCTGTATCCTTAAAAGGTCACATTCTGAAGCACTTAGGATTGGGGCTTCGACATGTGAATTTTTCAGGGGAGATGCACAATTCAACCCAAAATAATCACTGAGGAGAATATATATACAGGAAAACATTTGAAAGTATTAACATTATCCCCCTATGTTATATCTATACATTAGGATGGAGTGAGAAGCCTGTTGATATTGTAATTATTTTGATGACTTTAAATGGAATTGGAAGTGTTTGTCCTTTTCTCACAGGATCACTAAGGGCTCACCATAAGATAAGAACTGGGTGACATTTTAGACTAGGGTCTGACTGCTAGTGCCAGACCTTAGATTAGATGAGGCTCCTAATCTTTTAAAGGGTGGGAAAAAGAGGCATAGAGATGGAGCTAATGTTGCATTTCCCCAGGTATTCCTCATATCATAATCCTGCTGCATCTTGATATGAGAGCTGAAAGGCTAGTATTTGAGACAAAGAAGAGGTAGAAGCGAGTGGAGTTGATTGCAGAGCTTTAGGCAAGTAATTGGGTTTGTGAGAGTCTGAGGGTGATGATAATGAGAATGGTTGCTCCATTTATTGGGCAATCATGTGCCAGACAATTCAAGTATTCATTCATTTGTAACTCTGCAGAGGCAGTACCTTACAGTGGTTGAGAATATAGACTGGGGACTCTGGAGCCAGGCCTCCCTGGCTTTAAATACTAGTTCTGATATTTATTCATTGCATTACTTTAGACAATTTATATCATCTCTCTTTGTTTCAGTTTTCTCACCTGCAAAATGGAGTTGATAATAATATAATGCATCTTCCAGGATTATTATGCTAATCAAATGAATTCACTTATGTAAAGAGCTAGGAGAGGAAGAGTCACAAAATAATAACTATATAAATGTTATCAACTATTATTAAAAATATGAGATGTTAGATGTTGAGGAATGAAAGCTAACTAAGATATATATTCTGCATTGAAGACACTTAAATTTATAAAATAAAATAGATAACCAAATACACAAGTGCTATCGACACAATAAGCATAATACATAGGATACTGTAGCATTTCATAAGAGGGTATTTGAGTCTCCTAATTTGATTCTCTTAATTTATGCTTGTGCCTCAAATAGGGCATTCTGGAGAAGGTGATGCCTAATTTGGATTTAAAACAGTAAGTAAGAGTCATGTAGATCAGTGTTTCCAAATTTTAGCATGTGACAGAATCAGTGAAGAATATATTAAAAAATACAGATTCTTGAGACCCACACCTGAAATTCTGATTTGTTTGTGTGCAGGAAGGGACATGTGAACTGTTTTAAATCTAAAATAAATGGCACTGCTCCTGGTGAAGAAAAGTAGCAGAGTAGTGACAGTCTGCATAGGGAATGCATGCAAAGAACTACAAGTAGCACAATATCGGTAGTATGTACAGTGTGTGGAGTAAGCAGTGTTAGGATCAAAGTGCAAAACCATGGTGATAGATATGAAGACATTGAAGGTCTAACTTCATTTTAGAAACTTGAACTTAGTGCTAGAGTCAGGAGAAGACTTCTAATGGAGGTGAAGTGGGACAGATGTAAGATTACATTTTCAACATATTAGCATTAGAAGGGGAAAATATAGAATGGAAGACCAGTCATTCTTACAATTACTCATTTAAGAAAGAATGAAGACCTAGATGCTTATTTGTTATTTGTTAGTCCATTTTCTGTTGCTAATAATGAAATAAGTCAGCTAGATATTTAATAAAGAAAAAATGTTATTTACTTTATAGTTTTGGAGAAAGTTCGATATTTGATGATCTCACCTGTTTGGTATGTGGCTGAGAGCCTCCTTGGTTGTGTCACAACATGGTGGAGAAGAACAAAGGGATACAGCTGCATGCAGAAGAAAAAAAAGTGCCTGGGGTGGCCTGGCTTTATAATAACCTGATCTTTCAAGAACTAACCCCTCTGAGAGATCAGCATCAAATCCTTCTAAGGGCCATGATCTAGTTATCTAATAAGCTTTCATTAGGTTCTACTTAAAAACTCCACCATCTCAATACCACTACACTGGGAACTAAATGTGGTGAAATAAATGATGGTCAACTTGTAACACCCAGCTGAACTGAATCAGCGAGGTTCTGGGTGTGGAAGGCCCAGTTAAGGATTGTTGCCAATGGCATAAAAAGGAGAACTGGAGAGAAAGATGGCATCCTGTTGATTCTTTTGGTGAAGCTTGTTACACTGGTTTTCCAGATATGAACTTAGGCTGTTATCATTGAAGGTTGGGTCCTCACTGTCAGTGAGGATGGCTGCGGTTCTTTTCTGAGGAACTCTGGTCCTTACATTGAACACTGCTTCCTGGATCCAATGCAGATCCTTCATCCCACTGGCTCAGACTTTCTAGCTTTCATCATTGACCTTTGGTCCATCCCAGTGCAAATCCTTGGTACAGACTTGCATGAGACATTGTCATGGGCTCTAGGCCTCCAGTTGGACTCATGGAAGACACTGTCATTGTCTCTAGGTTTTCAGATGAACTCCTGCAGGATGTTACCACGGGATTTAGGCCCTCAGCTGGATTCTTTGGGTTTCTGTTGTGTTGACAGATCTCCTGTGCTCTTCTATCTCTGACTCTCTGGATGGGTATTATAAAACAATCCTATAAATTGTGTGTCCTGTATTAAATCTATCCCCTTAAAAAACCCGACTACAATACTAAGCTACCAGCAACAAAAAACTTTCAGAAAGATACTCAGATCAGACCTAAACCACAGCAAGATCTAACCTAGGAGAAATGGGGACAGAGGTATATTAGGGAGTCAGCTTTCTCAGCATTTCCCAGTCAAACTAGATATGAAAAGCTAAGGGCAAAGGGAAGTCAGGAGTGGTGATTTTGACTGGTTCACTGAAATAGGGAAAGATTTATTGTGAAAGAAGAGGAGTTGATAAATTTACTTTTAGATGTGCTAGTTTTGAAGTACACAAAGGATACTCCAAAAGGTATGTCTTAATGTCTGATCCATTATTTTTTATTGGCCAACAATGAAAGCAGGCAGTATGTTCCTGATTTTACAGAGAAGGAACTGCAATCCACAAAAGTTAAGTGCCTTATTGAAACTTATGGTTCGTATTTAATGTGTATGATTCCAAATCCAAAGGCTCAAAACAGTTCCAAAAATCTTCTCACAGTTTCAAAGATACCAAAGCTGCCCAGAGGCCACTGCCTTTCACTCTGGGGCTGCATTCTCTACTTGATTCCTGATCTGGAAACTCCCCAAGTTATACCCTTCATATGAGCCTCCATAGTGTTAACTTTGGAAATAATGCTAGTGCTAAGATGCTTATTTTTTAGTGTCATGTGATGATTCATCATTCAGTAGTCTTAAATGTATCCTAAGTGACAATAATGTCTAGATTAGCACTCACTGGAATCTTGGAGAATCCTCTGCTTCGAGGGTACAGCAGACTTTTCAAATTTTTTAAAGGTAAAACTTGTTAATACTTTCTTCTTTTTTGGCACCGGGGATCGAACTCACAACCTCGCACCTGCCAGGGCAGGCGCTTAAGCCGCTGAGCCAAGCTCCCAGCCCTAGTTTTTTGAGGCAGGGTCGCACTATGTAGCTCAGGCCGCCCTTGCGCTGGCGTTGTAGCCCAAGCTGGCCTTGAACTCACAACGCTCCTCCTACCTGAGCCTCCCGAGTGCTGGAATTAAACGCGTGCACCACCCTGCCCGGCTAATAGTTTCTTCTTATAAATACGATAACCAGTGTATTTGATGCTAGAAACAACATAAAGTCAACTTTGGCTATTTTTATGGGTTCTAACTAAAACACAGTTTCACTAAGAATGATCTACATGTTGCATGGTAAAGACAGTAAAATTTCAGCTTTGAATATTTTAAGTTATAGACTCTCAAACAGAAATATATTGGCCTCCAACTCAAATACAGTTTCAAGCTAAGACAAGAAATTTTGTGGACCATTAGTTCCTAATGGAAATTAGTGATTTAGATATTTGTTATAAGTGTATAAATGCACCAAACTGGCAAGATACTGAGATTTAAGCAGCAGCTCAGTTATCTCCAGTCTGCATGCATTAGGACTGTCTATAGTGAATGACTTGATACATGGCCTTTAAGGGAAAGCTGGAAGTCAATGAGTGTTCATTGATGAAAATCAAAGTCATTGCTCCCTAGAGTGGGGTGCAAAGTATGGCCAATAATCTGATTCTATCTTTCAAGTGAAGCACTAACTAGGAGACTGGGGTTGATATCTGTATGTTTCTTTCTAATAAGAAATAACATTCAATAGGGACTTTTATAATGTTTTATGCTGGAGGAAAAGAGGCAGTAAAATGCCTTCTCTGTAGACACAGATGCATGTGGGTAAATGTAAAAGGCAGAAAAATGAAGCATTAGAATACCATCTTAGCTGCTGTTCTAAGTGAGCAAAACCCACAAATAGAGGTTATTTGCTTCTAATTTAAGTTAGTGTTGAGTAATTAGTTTTTAATAGTAGGTACTGTAATTTAGTTTCAAATTTTTTATTTTTATTGTTATTTTAATTGAGTATATTTGTGGGATACAGTGTAATAATTTAATGTTGCTTTAAAGAACTTGAACTTGTATTCAGAAAGATTACTTTAGAATTCTACGAATCACTCTTTTTTGTGATCCTGTGCATGTGTGTGTGTTTGTTGTGGTACTGAGGATTGAACTTAGGGCCTTATACATGCCAGACAAGTGTTCTAACCTTTGAGCTACATCCCCAGCCTTCTTGAGCATACTTTAAAACTTTTCTAGGTAGGAATAGTTTCAATTAACAAAATTTACATAATATTTATGCCTACTTTAAAATGCTGTTGTGTACATTACACGTTTATACAGCACTTGTCCTATTATCTCCTCTGTGACACATAGTCAACACCAGCATTTATTATTTCTCTGACCATTTTATCACATCTATAAAATGCAACTGATGTGTCCTTTCAAGATATCGTTCCCCACCACCACCACCGCTATTCGTTCACCAGAAAATCATTGGTGACCTCTAAGCTTTGATTCAGTCAAGAGTTCTACCTCATGGATACTGATTCCTGCCCATCTAAAACTACTGGGTAAAAGAGAGAACAGATGTAGTTAGAGGTATGAGATAGAGCTGGAGAGTGGAGATGCTGTGGAAGTAGAGCAATACCTAACTCTATCGGGGCCTCCGCCTTTCTCCACAATGAACATGGTTTTCTTTGCTGTCATTTGTCTTTCATCTTTTTGCTCCTACATTTCATTGTTTTCCTCATTCTTAGTTTTTTTTTCTTTTTTTTACTTCTTTTCTAGTTATATCTTGCACCAACCAGAGCGACAATGAAGTCAGTTGACTTGGTTCATTTGCCTGCAAAATTATCATTCTTTTTGCCTATCACCACAAACCCTCAAATGGCTGCAGTGCGGATACTGCAATTTGCTACATCAGTGTTGGGTTCTTATTCTGCTAAGTATTTTTTTCTCATTTTTTCACCTTCTTCCTGTCATTTATCTTTTTATTTATCTTTATGCATTGGTCTCTTTTCCAGTCCAGGGAACCATTTTTTCTTGCTGAAAACATTCATCAGTCTCTCATCTCTTTTGCAGATACTGACCTCCTCATTAGTTGGTTTAAAGATTTTATGGCTTATTCTGCATATTTCCATTATTATACTAATGTTGATTTGCTTGATTCTGTGTTAAAAGTTGTAGATAGACAAATATCTAACATCTTCAAAAGTTAAATTACTACTCTGTTCTCTTTTCTACCCAGCTTCCTCATAAATGATCTGGAAAACCTTGAGTTCTGTCGAAGGCTTCAAGCAGAACTTTTCTGAGGAAAAGCTGCTTCACTCACCCATGTTGGATTTCTTTTCTGCTTACACTTGTAGTCATAAAGTGTTCGCATTGTGCTGTTTACATCTTAAGGAAATCGTCAGATGGTGATTAGATGGTGTGTTCTTTCTCCCTCATTCAGAGCTAAACAATGTTATAAGAAATCCAAAGGCTTAGGTAATATTCGATACCTCTTTAGTAAAAGGAATAAAAAATCATGAAACATGGAAAAAACAAACTAATTACAGTGTTAAAAAGCTGGCAAAATCACAACCACCAGGTAATTTAGAAAACTAAAATTGTATCCCTTTATTAATTTACTTTTCAATAAAATTTTTGTCTACATTTGTGGTTACATGCATCTTAACTGCCTCTTTATAGGAAAAAAGATTTAAAATTCTCTATGTGTAATGAAACGAAAATAAAATTCATCCCTTTTTCTAGCACAATGATGGAAATTTGTATATCTGTGTAGACAGTTTATAAAAGTTTCTCTTTGCTACACTTTTTGCTATTGGTAGTGTCCTACTAAGGAGGGTCAAAATACATAAAATGTGGATTTACTCAAAGATATATTTACTGTTTATATCATTATTATAGTTTTATTTCCTACCAACAAAGTAATGCTGATAAATTATATTTGGTACAATTTCCATCAAGAACAAAATAAATATGAGGTGCATTATAGTGGGATAGTCTGCATCAGATAGAATATTTCTTAGAGAACAGAACTTACATTTTGGCTAGGTATTAAATACATTCCCTTCTTATAACTTTATGTATCTGATCTTGAGAGAATTTTTTTACAGACTAGTTCTGGCTCTATACATTTCAATTTTTTGTTTCTCAGTCACTACTTTCTTTTTGAGGTAGGCACTGTAGGCCAGATTCTTATGGTGATGTTATCTCTGGTAAATGTACACAGTACCTTCAAATGATAAGACTAGTGAGCTGACACACAGGACAATAACAATTTTCCTCACAACTTTCTCTCTATTTGAAGATGACTAGAAATACTAGCTGTATGTGCAAATGATTTGATATTACGTAATTATATTCTGTTGAGCCCAAGCAAAATACATTCTAAACTCAATTGAAACCTTAGGTGGATTCAAGATTGCCCACTTCAATGTCCCTACACATAATGGTAAGTGTATAAGAGAGACAGGGAGACAGAGAGAGAGAGAGAGAGAGAGAGAGAGAGAGAGAGAGAGAGAGAGAGAAAGAGAATGAAAAGATGATTGTCTTAAATAATTGCACTTAAAGTATCTTTTGAAAATTTTGAAAAGTTATAAAGGCATATTGCTAGAGACCATATTTTTAGAGATATAATATTTGTACCTATTTATGGGGGTGCATTGTGGTAATGTGATACACATATACAAGTATACAGTATGTAATAATCAAGTAGGGTAAGAAACGTTTCCATTTCTTCAAACAGAAATGGTATTTCGTACTATACTAATTATTTTGAAGTATGCCTTAGTTTTTTAAAATAATATTTACCCTACTGTGCTCTCCTAGGAGCTTGGTAAAGCCTAATCAGTTGCAGGGTTCCTGGAGCATAATGTATTAGTCTTCTGGTAAATCCACTTCTGCTGCTTCCTATTTGCCTCTTTCCCTCGTTACTGCTCACCTCCAACTCTTTCTTTTTTTCTCTCCCTCTTTCTCTTCTTTCCTCCCTTCCTTCCATTATAGAATGATAGAAAGTATTGTGTTTAAGAGTAATTGCTTAGTATGGCATCTCAGTTGCATCATTTACTACTTACATATCTTTCAGTGAATTGTTTAATCTCTCTGAACTTGAATCACCTCATATATTAAGTGAGAATAATGATAGTGCTTTTTTCATAGAACTGTAAGAATTAAGATAATATGGGTAAATTATTTAACTGTCACATACTGAGTGCCCCCAAAATGTTAGTGACTATTCTATATACTGACCCATATAAATACAAAAGAGGTGTCACTTGCCTTGAGGATTTGACATAAGTGAAAAATTATATTATGAATTTTCAAAATTGGTAAATGCACCCACATCTGGTGGTGAATGTCCCAGAAAAATCTAGTTCTACGCTATACCAACTAAGTGTCTGAGCCTTGGCTTAATTCAGTGGAAGCATTTGTGAAAAGCTAGATGTCTAATTAAAAGCAGATTTTGACAGACAAAAAAGAGGAAGGTGAAGGAAATATAATTGTTGGGGACTGATGGCAAAAATGGAAGTCATAGATGCTGGAAAACGTGACTATATTTGTACATTACCCTTATTCTCACCAAATTAAGTCATGAAATAAAATTTTCTACTTGTAAATTCTTATTCCCAATCAAGAAAAAAAGTTAGACTCTGGATTCCACTGCATTGTTAACAAATGTTAGCATTTACTGCAACCAAAGGATGCTTGGCAAATGAATATTCAAAAGAAAATTCTGCAATAACTGGCAGACACTATGAGTTGACTGACACAATTGTCTTGATTTCCTTTGTTTTTTATTGTCTATGTTATAGACAATAGAAAGTTAAATGTTCATATTATCAACTTCCCTTGACAAAGTCTTATAAGTAGAATTGTACTGAAGATTATCTGAGAAAAATTTTGTTTTTCTTATGAGGCTATGCAAGGTTAGTAACACATTTTCTTCCCTTCATTTTGTGTTGAATGTGGATATATAGACTGGAGTTAGAACTGTATCTTCACATTAAAAAAAATCACATGTCCACTAAGACACTACTGTCAGCTACAGGGTAAGAGCCAAAAATCACTTCTTTTGTTACTTATACAGTTGAAGTGTAAAGCAGATAACTGTTTATGCCACTTAGGAGTTTTCATTTAGGTACTAAACAGGGAGTTAGAGACGTTGAGTCTTTTATCCAAATTATCTATGTGACTTTGGCTGAATTACTTAACCTCCTTTTTCTCATTTTAAGAAGTCCATTATACCAACCTATCTTACAGGGACATCATGAGTTCTAGTAAATAAGTCTAAAGTGCTTCATAAATGCTTAATGATGATAATGATCATGCAAGCAGAACTACTTTTGTAGGACACAGAAATGATCTCCCCTGAAGAAGGTATCAACAAAATGCAGTCAAAAAATAGTATTTCTTACAGGGATAAAGTATACATATTTCTAGGGAAAGGTGATCGTTTAAACCCTGCAATCTAATTGAAGACTAAATGGAGAAGATGATGGTGTCATGATTTGGTTTATTCAGAATATAACTGAAGATTCATCTGCTGAAAAGGAGACTCATTTTATTTTCTCTTCAAATTGTATAGTACAGGAAGTCATGACCAGGGGAATGTTAGCTTATTCATCTCTATAAAAGCAGTTTACCTTTTTACCCTCTCCCAAATTTTGCTTACATTTTTATATGATAGAGAAAAGTAATCAAGGTATAAGTAGCTACAGATAGGAAAAATGTATAAAAAACCCTATAATTTGAAATAGCATTTAAAAAGTAGTTATGTATGCTTGAAAGCCTGTTTTATTTTTGGTGTAAATTCTTAGGCAGGGGGCTATAGATTATTTATCAAGGAATTTGCCTACTTAAATTCTCCAGAAAATGGTCAGTCCTGTTCTCCAGTGAAGGACTTCGATTAATTCAGGTAGAAGTTTTCAAAGTTTCTCAATGTTTTCCCCATGTTTCCTTTTCCTTATTGTTAACTGTTACCATGTTTCCTTAAATATTGTCTTTTAACATTTTAAAATCAAACATGTATGTGTATATGACTCTTTGGAATTGTTCTGTCCATGCTATATGCATTTCCCTGTCTTTTGGGCTGGTTAGCTTAGTAGAATGGACATGTGCCTAATGGAGCTGACTGTATAGTTTCGATCCCAGTTAATGAACTAGCTAAATTTTCACAGAGAAAAATGCCCCTCATTAGGCAGCAACTATGGTTTCAATTTCCTGATATGTTCTCTTGATGCCCAAGTGTGAGAGACTATGCTGTCTTTGTTGAGAAGAGAACTCAAGAAACTTATTCTGCAGGAGAAAAGGAAGGATTAGCATCTGCAAACATCATAGTGAAAAAAAAAAAAAGAGTGATCAGGAAAAACGAGTAAAACTCAGTATATGTAAATGTCTTTGTAGTTTGGAATTGAACCTTCTCTTCATTTTTTTATTAGTACATGCTTGTAGTACATGATGACTACATTGTGGGTAGTTGGTACACGCACATAACACGTCTTATTTTTTTTCAGCCCTTCTTTCTGCTTCTTCCTCCCTCAATCTCTTGATCATCTTCCCATTTGAGAAAGATTTATCTTCTTTCTTACTATCTATCTGTTATTTTGCTTTTTATTTATATTTTGGTTTTCTCATATAGGGGAAACCATGCAATAAATGAAATAAATCAGACACACAAGACTTCTTTTATTTTTGAGCCAGGGTTTCATTAAATTGCCCAGGCTGGCCTCAAACCTTTGATCCTCCTACTTCAGCCAAACTGTTGGAATTACAGCCATGTACTATGAGCTCATGTTTTAAAAGAAATTGCTTTCCTGGGCATGCTTTTTCTCCCCTCACTTTCTTTCTTGCTTAAAAACACAGGCAGTGTTTTAAAGGAACCCATCCCTACCCCCAATCCAGTCATTGAGATGCCATTCATTTCAGGAGATTATCCCTACTTTTTTTCTTTTCTCTGCATATAGAAAAGTGTCTATTTTCCTTAAATTCACCATTGATGATTGTCCTTCAGTTATTAATGACTGCCAGTTTTCTGGATCTTCAGGGTGGACTAGCTGAGAATGAATGCTGGGACTCCTTTCATTCATAGTTTCTGACATTCTTTTCCCAGATGTAGGTGTATTATAGTTAATTATGTTTGAGTGTCACATGGCAACTTACACTCACTTCTAATTTTTAAATGCTACTATTAAAAATTATTAAAATGTAATGATAAATGTTTATCTATTCATTTCTTTGTAATACACTAGTTTTTAAAGCCTTATCCAGAGTGTTTCCTAAAACACAAATGAACACACACACACACACACACACACACACACATACATTCCTTTCTCCTAACAAAATTTTTCCTGTAGGCTAGTTTAATCCATTAAGAGGGAGCCAGTGTTTAATATTCAGTATACAATTTGCTATATTTTCACTGAAATAGTTTTATTTATGTGATTTTTTAAAAACAAAGCTAATGCATATTAGTGCATTTCATATTAACAGTTCAGTACTTCATAGAGTGATGATGTGCTTCTGCAAATTCTTTAAACTTATCCTTTAATGAGTTTCTCATTCTAATGGATGTGATTTTTGGTAACACAGTATGCATCTTGATGATATAGTTAATACTTATCCTTTAAAAAGTCATTGGCAAGAATTGTAAGTATAAGTAATAAAGGTCTTTTCTCACCTATTAGAAAAAAAATAAAAGGGTGGGGGAAGAACGGCATCAATTATCTGGAAAGAGAAGCTGATAATGTCCTTTTGTAAGAAACACTCTGAAAAGATAATGAACATGAAAAATTAATTAGATTTCAAGTTGGAAGTGTCTTTCTCTACTTGATGAATTTGATAGTGCTGCTATTGCTACCTTAATGTATAAGAGGAAAAAAATGTCAAAATTAATAAGATATTTGAGACTAATGAAAGTGGAATGGTTATCTTGGAGGGGGCTGAATGCTCACTAGAAATAATAGCTAATTGGTATAAAGCTAACTTAGGAAAAGAATCAAGCAACATTATTTTAGACATCTTTGATTGGCATGCTCTCTAAAAACATTCTAGTTTTCAGAGATTTAAATGCATTATAATGGAAATGAGATATATCTGGACTGAAAAATTAGTGTTTATGTCTGACTACTAACTCGTAAACACATTGTTGAAAGATTTTTATTTTTTGAGAGCATGTGAGCCAGACATTTAGGATTCTCATAACTTTCATATTCCAATTCATTCTTTCATAAAACTAAAACAAGTTTTGGAGTTCAAAAAAGATTTTTCAGGGGCAGATATGTGAAAGAAACGAAATGAGAATTTTATTTTAACCTCCTACATTTTTCTACTCAGTGATTATTTGAAAATTATTTATCTCAGTGATAATAAATAAAATCTGGAAACATGTCATCTTGCAGCTTAATTAAAAAGTTTAAGAAAAATATTTGATACCTTATTCATAAAAGCCTGGGCCAAATGGTCTCTTGAAGCCTATTCCAGATTCAGATAATTTTTTTCCCTACAAATACTTAGTTTCCAGGATTCATATCCAAGTGATCCAAATGATTACTCTGGTTTTCAATAGCCCTATACAAAGATAAGGAGTGATAAGCTCTTATTATGTGTCAAAATTACAATGGGTGGTATGCTGGCAATGTTTCCTGAACTGTGTTTTGGAAAAAGGAGTTAAATTAATCTGTGTAAAAAGGGTTCTATGTCAAAATTAATTTTTAAAATATTCTAAAAGTGTGTTTATAAAAGACAGATTGGTCTAGAGCCAACTGCTTCCCTAGAACCAAGTGAAACCTGGTTGGATAGCAAGGGTAATGATAACACAGACTAATATCCTTCTGAATTCAGATTTGTGTAATCTCTTGTATAAGCTGAAATATTATAAATTAGACTTTGTCTAAAACTAGCCAAACAAAACAAATCTCAAAGGTGAATTTAATTCTGGTGCTCCATGAGGGCACCTAATGCCTTTACATTGTCCCTTTCACCCTGTGGAAGCTGTCATCCAATACCCTGAGTCATAAGGGAAGCAGCTGTATTTGTTCTTACACTATCACCCCACTCGTCAGAATCTCTAACTTATGTGCTGGAGAGGTCTCCTGGATTTGATTGATTTTTTTTTGATGGTTTTGATTTTATTTTTAGATCGTTGTCTTACTCTGTTATTTCTAATAAATAATGCATGTGGACATTTGGTATATTAAACAATAAAATGCTCTATAAGGACACTCGTCGTAACAAAGTAGAAACAATCCAGTCTCTTTTTCTGTCATGTCCTTCGATCTGCAGTGTAAGCCTTCTATGTTGTCTCTGGTCACCAGACAGGGAAGAGAAAGAATGGCATCAAAGATTACACCAGCTCAAGGTGACTATTACTTCTGTTCCCTTGTGTTAACAGAATTAGTCAGCTGGTCACACATAGCTAACAAAGGGGTTAAAAAACATGATTTAGCCATGTATATGGGCAAGAAGGAAGAAAGGAATTTGGTGAATAACCAGGAACCTATACATTGCTTGGCAAAAACTAAGCAAAGTACAAAGCAGGGAGCAAGAAATCATCTTAAATTCTACCACCTAAAATAATATGGGGTATATCACGCTGCTCATCCTTTTTCTGAACCAATATAGAGTGAATGGACAAATGGATGAATGGGCAAGTGAAAAGTAATAGTGGAATAATACTGTGAGTACTTATACACGGCTATGAGTACTACCTTTAATTTAAATTAAATATTATTCAAATTCATTTAAATTTTAGAAGAAGAAGTAGCTGAAGTGAAATATAAGGGATTGTTAATATTCCTTCATCAGAAGAAGATAGGAATTCTTATGTTATTCCACTGATGGCATGAAGGCTTTTAAAAGCTTATAGTGAAAAAAATTTAAGTTACATACTTCAAATAAAATAAGTAGATAGGCATCTGGCTAGGAACACTCCTCTAAATACTCCTCCACTTCTTTTCACTTTCTCCTTTCCCTGTACCTGCTGATTCTTGTTTCATATTGTTTTTGTTTTGTCAGCATTGTAGCATTACATTTTATTCTGGAAACGTAATTCCCTCTGTTGATCATTATGAGTTCTCTATTTAAATGGAAGCATTGCTCAGTGCTCATCCTTTTACCATGACTTTTTCATTACTGAGTTTACTTTTTAATTTATCACTTGGTGGGTTGGATTTTATTGTAATGTAGTTAAAAAATTTCCTTATTTGCGTTATTTTTAGTAATGGCATTGTAAGTTCGTAATTCTCAGAGGTTTGTCACATTTGAGAACACCAGCCCATTACCTTATACCTGCAATACTTGATCTGATGTATTTGTCATATATGTTGGCCCTTAGAATATTACAGATATTGTCCTGTGAAATGAAGTATTTCTGTGGAAATGTATGAAACCAACCTCATTTTGCCTTATGAGTTTTATGCATGGATACCATTTTTCCAGTATTTTTGAAGTTTGATAATTTAAGATGACTGAGTCTTGCTATTTATCATACCAATAGACAATTAATATATCTGGGTCATATCCTAAAGAACTTTGTGTATATTAACATAAACTTTAATGCCATTCTTACAGAGGTAGCAGGTAATAAGATTTATATTTATCTAACCAGTAAAGTGCTTCATACAAAAGTGAAGGATCGTGATAATAAGTAGCAGAGTCAGGATTTAGACTTATGTTTTAGGGGTCCAAAGGGTGGCTATAATTGCTATATTCCCCTCTATCTGCAGTATTATATTGAGTCACATAGATAACATATGTAATGTATTCAGATCATTTGCTGATATCCTGCAATCTGTTTTTACCTGGAAATTCAGTTTTTTATATATTCCCATGAAACTTTCCTGCACTTTATAACTGAATCTTTTCCCCATTCTATATATACTTAGCTCTCTGTGTTAAAGATTGGAAAATTACAGTAAATGGGCCAAATCCAGCCTACTACCTGTTTTTGCAACTAAAGTTTTATAAAACTATACTAATTCATTTACATGTTGCTTATGCTTACTTCCTGGTTACACAAGCGAAGATGAGTAACTATGACAGAGACTGTATGGCTTGGAAAGTTTCAAATATTTACTGTAAGATCCTTTACAGAAAAATTTGAAGGTTCTTGCTTTAAATGATTCATTTAATTGTTAATCATGTGCATTTTGCATTTTCTTTTCTGATTTATTGTATATTTTTGTTTTGTTGTTGCTATTTATCATGGTAAGCACTTGTTTTTTTTATTTTAAAGAGAACAAAACCAAAGAAAATAAAACAGAATAAAACCAATCAAAACAAATCAGTGTAAGTGACACAGGACTTCAAAACAATACAAAATGAACAATAGTTACCATAATGTCTCTTGTTGTCTACAAAATAGCTCCAGATACCTTTAGACATAGTGAAAATCAAACAGAACAGAACAGGAATAGAACCAATAAAAACAAAACAATGAATGCAATAAAGAACTTCAAAACAAGACAATAGTAAATTCAAAATGGGTACCCTAATATATCTTGCTATCTTTGAAATAGCTGCTCATGACCTTGAGTATAACAAAATCAAACAAAGCAAAGCAGAATAAAATCCAACCCAACAAAATAATGAAAATGATACAGGACTTCAAAACAAGACAATAGGGAATCAACAATGCCACCAACCTCAGAAGGAGACATCCCCTACATGCCACAATGTGTACTGCCATCCTTTGAATAGATGATCAGACCACTGGCCCTAGACCTGCAAGGTCAGTGAAACACCAAAACACCACAAGCATCAAATTGCATTTCACTTCAATAGCTACCATCACAGCCTGTGTTTCTCCAGATCAGCCTGTTGCTTGGTGGGGGAGGGGTGGATTGGTTCTTCTTGCTTGTCAGCCTGTGTGTTGGAAGGGGCTGGGGTCTGACTGTGCTCCCACCAGCAGTGACCCACGCATGGTGCTGGTTCACAGGGAGGGCTTGCTTCTCGGTGAGGCCTTGTTCTCTCCCCCGACAATCTGTGAATGGTACTGACTTGTGGGGAAAAGCTTGAGTCTGGCTGTCCCCTGCTGCTGGTGGCCTGCCCATGGTGCTGGTTCACAGCTCTTATTTTATAGATATTGTGTTCTTGTTAATTTTTAAATAATGCATGTTTTGACTGCTCTTTTTTGTTTTTTACTTACATCCTGGCAGTCAGAGTTCTTTGTATTTGAGTGCTATGCTCTATGAATTTCTCTCCCTTTTATTTCTTTCCTTTTGATTAGAGCATGTTTGCATAGTTCTCATGCCCTTCTTTTCTAGGCTGCTCATTTTCAACCTGAGTGGGTCCACCCACATCTTTTATTTATCCATGATCTCCTTCTCAGGTACAACTTGATGACCAAGTGTCGATTTCCGCATACTCCTTGCAGTCTGAAGACATGAGAGTGGAATGGTGTCTTCCTTTAAGATCAAATGCATCATCGAGTTGGCTATGCAGTTTTTTCTTGGATTTCATTCAAGATTTTGTATGAATCTCACTCTGTCCTGAGCAGCGTTTATCCTTTCTTGTAGTTTCAGTGATGTTTCCTCCTACTCAGCCAACCTGCTCTCCCTAACATGGCTGCATCTTGTCAAGGGATGTGGCAGCTTCCACTGATGCCCACTGTTCATCAGGAAGCTTCCTCTTGGCCTGGGGGACATTGGTGAAGGCACCTTTGAGTGTTGTAGGTTGCAATCTTATCTTTCTTCAGAACTGCTTGGAAGTATGAGTGAATTAAGAACCGATTATCTAATTTCTTAGGTAAGGCACTACAAAATATGCTTTAATGATCAAGTAGCTCTCTGAAATCTAACCATGAATTTTTATTATATCTGCAAGCAAATGGCTCTGACCCATAATTTTGAATTTTCTCTTTGGTTTGCAAACAATTTCCTCTAGAGTGCATTGCTTTTTACTTCACAGAGGTCTTGGATATAGGCACCGATCTAAGAAAGATGTAGCAAAACAAAAGAGCCTCTTTGAAATGTATATCTCTGTAGCCTTAAGATAACTGCCTATCCCATTTTGACCCTGCAGATTCTGGAGAAAATGGAAAAATGGTCATCTATTAAAAATAACAAAGATCAAAAATTTTAACAAGTTGAGTTACAATTACCACAGCTTTTCCCTTATATTTTAATAATTGCTGTTAAGTAGTAATTACAAAATATCCATGTTAGGAGGTGTGACCTTCATGTAGCTGTGCTTCCTTTTTCTGCCCAATCCGAAGAAGAGATTGTGTTAATATATCCCACTGTTGTCTCTCCCATTTGGAAACTAATAGTTGTCCATCCTGTTTCTGTAATCAAGAAAACCAGAATAAAACATAAATGTGAGCGTTACCTTGCTGGTTCCCAAAATACTTCATTTAGCTGTTCCCCAGGAAGGGCTGGGACCATGGAGTGCTCTTTAATCAATGTTTATTTTTCATGCCCACTGTAGGTGAATGTTCTGGTCCTTTGATTACGTATTTGGAGATGGCAGACATGTGGCACATGGATCACTATTGTTGCCTGGTGTGTATCCCTCAACAATCCTGGTGTTTACTTCAGCACACTTAGCACAGAATGAGCTCTGCAATTTTATCTTACTTGGAATTCCAGAGAACTGCTGCCAGTATCTAACTGTCACATGTGGGTCAAAACTAATCAGCTACCCTTGATTAACATCGATGACTAAATTTAAAAATTACAATAGCTGAAGTTGACATTAAGGCACCTTTCTTAATTCTGAAAGTCTTGTAGAATCTTAGAATGTCAGGTGCTCATTATTTTGAGAACAAATTTTGATTGCTTTAGAAAAACACAGTAGTAATGGTGAATATTTGATAATCCATTCATGCATTCACATTCTCTTTATGAATACACTTTGAGTGTCTAGAAAGTGGTGTGATAGCTTCCAGAAAGACCTCAAACTAGAAGTTTCTTAGTAAAATGATGGAGATGGTTGCACATAGGAAAATGTCAGGGCTCCAGCCAAAGTGTGTGTGTGGATGTGGTTTTGCCTGGGTGCATTTGCCTGGGTGGAAGAATCACATAGCCCCAGGTTCCTCTGAGTTGGGTCCTTAAGCATATGTCAGTATTATCATTTGGGTTGTGATTTAAAGATAACTTTAACGTCTATTATCTTCTTTTTTAATACTACTAATTAAAATTCATCATCAAAAGTAATAGCAAGAGAGCAGTTGAAGATAATTGTCTTTTGGGACTTGCTGTAGCTATAAAACCTCACTCAATATCCTCCAGAGAACCTGCCTCGCCTGCCTACAAATTCTTTCTTCACTGAGCAAAGCACAAAAGCATAGGTCTCTCTCTAAGCATTATTTTGAGAATTTCTCATAACTGATTTCTTGTGGTTTTTCAATGAAAGCAAATAATCAGACTACCTCAGAGACTTTCAAAACTTTTTGGCTACAACCTGCAAAAGAAATATTTTTTAAGCTTTATATATATATATATATATATATATAAAATGCATTTATATAGAAATGTATAATATATTTTATATATTAATATACAAATACATAACATTTTATGTAACGTTAGTTATCGATGTGAATTATTAACAATTTTCTATTTTTCTATTGTTAAGAAGTTGGTCATGACAAAATTTATTTTATTACAATAGTTTTGGATAACTTTAACTTCGAATAACATTAATCTAAAAGAGTCATGTTCATAAATAAAGCTATTTTCATTATAAATGAAACATAAATGCAATAGAGAATATAAATCACAGACTATCTTGCTAAGTCACATAGAATTAATTTGAGAATTAGTAGTCTGCTTACCACAAATTTTGTACTTTTCCTGAACAGGGAAATCTTGCATTTGGTCAAGTTTTGTCTTTCTGTTACTACCAAGCTCAGTGTCAAAGTTGGCATATCGTGTGATGATTTCACCTCTGGCTTCGTTTTATTTTTATTCTTTTTTGCTGGAGTCTGAAGTTGCTTTTTAAAAATATACTGTGCATTATATTTGCATTTTGTAAGGTACATTTATAGCTTTTGGATGAAGACACAAATGACATTGATATTACTATTGTTTCTATCAGCACAGACAAGCGAGCACTGTAGCTCTAAATTCTGTACTGTGCTTTGAATTGCTAGTCTGCATCACGCAGAATGCTCCTTGCTTTCAATGTGTTTGTACTGTCATTCCATTGTGACTAGTTTAGGCTTATGCCCTTGAAATTCTTGAGTTACAGCGTGAACAGAAACTCATGAAAATGGTATCGAGAGCTTGGAAATACTTGCATCTGTCTCCCTGGCTAATGCTGTAGAGATATAGCTCCATATTTCAACATGTTCCTATGGAACATCCTGTTCCAGTTACCTTCTATTGTAATTCATGGGTTGTTTTGGCAGAGACTTTTATAAGAACAAAAAGTCCCTGGTGAAAATTTGATGTGTTTATACATTTAAAAAACTCTAAGCATGCTAATTACTTCAACTATGGCATGTCAAGTGTATCCCTGAAAAGAGAGTTTTGTGATTTGGAACATAAGAAATGCTGTGTCTACCCAATGGAAGGGCAGATATTTGCCTACACATAATTACCTATGGTAATTGTGTCCCAAGTGAAAATAGGCTTTCAGAGCCTACTGGAATAATTATCAACTCCAGAGAAAGCATGTTAACATCAAGATATTAACTCAGAATAATTCACAGGCAGCTGGACTAGGAGTCTATAGGGTTTGTGTTTCACCCATGTTGGTTGTCAAACATGCCACAAATATTTTCCAAAAGAGCAGGTACCTAAAACCAAAACATTATATAGGCTAACTTGGGTTTTACATTGCATGACTCTCATTATATGCATGCACATCTGTACTGCTTTCAAATTTATAAGCAAATTTAGTAGGCTTTTACGCTTGAGAACTAACTAAAGACTTAACAATAAACACTGAATTATGAGACCCATCATTGTATTAATTGATTACTTAAGAATTTTTCAAAATGACATCAATAAGTGATTCACAGATTTCATAGCAAATTATTGATATCTGAACCAAAACATGCAAATATGAGGCTTTATTAAAGATCAAACAAAACCTGGAAAACTTTTCTGTGCATTTTCTCATTTTATGCCACTGTTACTACTGTTATCATTATGAGTTTTCTTGAAAAAAATTGAGGAATAATCACTAATCAGCAGGAACCAAGAGAGAACAGTTTACTTTTCTGCATCCTCCTTCTGTTTATCTGTTGAAGACTTCCTAATCTTTTGTTGAGGTTTGCTGATCTTCTTTATTTATTGCAATTCTTTCTAGAAGAACTTAATTATTTACTGACTATCTTTTATGCACTAGATGCTGCATTAACTCTTGGGATAGAGCAACGAATAAACCAACACTATTTTGTCCTTCATGGAGCTTTAGAGTCTGAGAAGGGATATCCATTGATTAGGCTATCCATTTAATACAAAGGGGACTTTTGCTTCAAGAATGTACCATCAAGATTTTATTCTTATCCACCCCCAAGAAACTGAAATGTACAGTTTTCTGCTTTGTCAGTTGCTATATTCTAGAGGATTCGATTTCTGATGAGTGACATTTCAATTTCAAGACTAGAAATGTTTTAAACTGATGCTCGAATAGTCTCCTGAAAAATCTACAGGGATCCCCTTCTAATGTATGTTACATATAAATTCATGTTTTTCTTCTCAATTCCTTAGGAACTTAGTCAGATTGGTTTTTTTCTGATATCTGAAAAGAAAATGAGGGTTGGTTAATTAGAATTCCACATAAAACCCCCAAAGAGACCATGATGACAGTATTGTCTGCCTTTTGTTTCAGCCCAGTGGCTGATGGTCAAATAAAGTTTCTTCTACAAAATTTCTCACAGTCCTGGATGGCTGGATGCTTTGGCACCCTTCCCCCATCCCTGTAGAACAACAGCACTGTCGGACTAGGAACAGACATTAAAATACCTGATAAGTGTTTTGCCGGATTACTGCATATAAAAAGGAAAAAGGAGTATATATATATATATTTTACAAAAGAATCATTTTCCTTTTAGCTAAGGCTACAAAATGAGACGATTTAATTTTAATGAGTTTTAATCTGTCATTGTCTGCTCTTACACTTATATTTTCCAAATCAACATTCCATTGTCTGTGCATCAGACTGGAATGCTTTTCATATATTTTAGAGAGTTATTTTTCAGAGGGCTTCTTTTGTTTTGCAAACACTACTTTGTCCTTTTTCACAGAAGTAGTTACTTTTTCAGAGTCTCAAAAAGCTATGGCTCTAACACCTATGGTTTTTAATCAGAAAACTCAGGATCTCAAAATATTATTTCCTTATTGGGCTGAAACGATGTAAGAATTTTATGAATTACAGTACAATTGATATATTAAGAACAATTTTGTGTATCTACAAGTACTTAAAAATATGTGCTATTTTGTATAACAATTAGTAGAATTTAAAACATTACATATTTTAATCTGGCATGTATTTTTTGATGGTGTTCTGAGTGCTCAAATTGTTATATTCTTTGTGCTTTTTGTGCATCTTTTTACCTATAGAACATCCTATAAAGGGTGTTTCTAATATATTATGTATATGTCACACGTCTAAAGTGAATATTTACATATACCTTTCAGAGATATTTATGTAAAGTTCCCTCTTTTATTATGTTTATTTAGAAAAACTAGTGATAATATTAAATTAAATAGACAATTCAGTAACATGAAGTCTCATATCTTCCTAAAACTGAAGAGCTAGGGAAATATTTTTTTTCTAAGACCAAAAATGTTGATAGTATTTAAAAATAAATACTCAACATTTATTGTTAAGAAGCTATACAGTGTTTGATTTAGAAACAGATGACAACAGTTGTTAATTATAGAAATCAGAATAGTCCAAGTAGAGACTTTATTTATGGATGCCTAAACCAGTTTTCATGGTTTTAAGAAACAATTATAAAGGAATGCAAAAAAAAGAAAAAAAAAGATGTGGACAAAAGATCAAATTCTTGCATAGTGATTGATACTAATTTTCTTTTTGAATTTTGTCATGTATATATTTAAAATGGAAGATAAAGTCCAAAAAAGTAGGAGTAGAAAGGAATATGAATGATGGACTAAAAATATGAAGTATCAATTTTATTCTTAATTCTGCTGTCCTACAGTTTTCTTAATTTAAATCCCTTGGCTTTTCTCTTCTGTAACTTAAGAACAGCTAAGCCCAGAGACAGTTTCTTCAGGTTATTTTATCCACAATTCCCTTGCCCAAGCTCAGTCTGGCTGTGTTTTCCTTCTTGATGGAACTCTAGAGGACCACTGAAAGGAGTGTAGCAGAGGCAAGATTGTATTTCCATGGCCTTTGGAGGTCCACAAAGAATTGGTCTGTGTGTTCCTGGTCTTGAGAAGTAAGCCTTATTTTGTTCAAAAAGCAAACTGGCACAAAACATTTTCTTAAGGTGTGGAGTTATTATAGACAGCTAAGTTAGACAGAAATTAATGGGCAGCCAATGAGAGATCAGGCCCTTGAGGGAGTCAGTGCAGAAGACCAAACACACCAAGACTGTAGCTAGAAATGAATCTGAAGTGAGACAGGCCTTAAAATGGACACAATAGCCCAGCCATCAAGCCTCTATGGAGATCAAGATTGTACTTTGGGAGAAAGAGGTGTGCCTCTAGAGAACCCGCCACGTTGGGTCAGGGAGGATCCAACCAGAAGACAACTAACCTGCCTTCCTTGTGAGTGTGCATGACCAGCGCAGACACCAGGAAGAGAAACAGATGCACCTCCTAGGCCTACCACAGTGTGGACTAAGAATCAAGGACATGCCCCTGCTCCCTGTAAATAACCTACTGGTTCAGAGGGCTGGCTAAATTACGGTACATAAAGCAACTAAATGCTTGTATTGTTTGGTTGATTTTGCAGGCCTGGAGCTGGCAGTCTAAGCGTCTCTTGGGAAGATGATAGTATGCAATGTAGCAAATATGAGGGATTCTCTTCTGTCTTGTCTTTAAGGCCCAAAATTGTTCTCATTGTTTTGCTTTATTCTGATTAATTTTTTTTTGCTTTATTTCATATTCTGTTTTTGTTGGTTTTATTCTGTTTTGTTTTTGGTTTGCTTTTACTATACCTTATGAAATGGTCAACTGTTCTGAAAATAACAAGATCCACTATAATAGCTATTGTTTTTCTAGTATCTTTCTTTGAAGTTCTGTACCATTTCTACTGCTTTGCTTTGATTGACTTTGTTCTGTTATGTTTTGTTGGATTTTACTATCTTTAAAATAAAAAAAAGGTTGTACTTTGTTCAGCACCACCTTGTCTGATGAGCCCAGAGAGGCATCAGGTGCATGAGTGGGTGACGAGGATATCTGGACCCACACTCCCATACCTTTTCAGGAATGCCTTTGATCTTTCCATATACAGTACTTTTGCTGTGCATTTCACTTCTCTATTGGACTAATAGTAGCTAGGCAACTATATTGGTAATTCTATAGGTTAATTGTAGTTTGATTCACATCGTATCTACTTTGTGATTTTGCTGTATAAAGCATGGTCGACTAGCAGCCTCACTGGCCACCAACTTGGGACTCTTTCTGGAAGTCCAGCAGCTACTCTTTTTCTTCTTATTTCCAATAAAACTTTTCTGACATTCTCCTTTGGCTCACAACTTCATTCATTGATGTTGTGAGGCCATGAAGTTGGCACATCTGACACCTAACAGGCTGAGAGTTATTTTCCCCATATCAGAGTGACACATGGGTATTACATAGGGCACTTTAGCTTTCTCAACTAAAATTAAATATTGCTAGATTTTGTGCCCTTTGTACTAGGTAAAATTTCCTGATCCTATTTCCTTGGACAACAGGCAGTAGTGAAGACTAAAACCTTGCAGTTTAAGATCAAGTTTGAAACTGGTCTGAAAAATCATGCTTTCCCTAGGAGATATGAGTGGAGCTGGCCTCCTGACAAGGAAACCCGGGGAGGGTTTGTGTGTGTGACTGGGGGTGGGGTGAGGGAGTGTGTATGGGAACATTAGGGATTTTGTTGATTCTGGTCCCATTTGAGAGACAAATCATGATTTATTTTTGTGAGGCATGCTTTTAAGAATTACTTTCAGAGCCAAATTAAGGCTAACAAAAATGTTTGGGAGATCTATAATAAAATCATGAATAAATAAGGGAATAGAAGAATAGAGGGAGGGCTGGGAGTTTGGCTCAGTGGCTTAAGCACCTGTAT
>RJWM01007989.1:0-75305 GCA_004363535.1 Dasyprocta punctata | reverse complement strand
CTCTAAATTTGCCCAGGCTGGGTAATCCTCCTGACTTAGCTTTTCAGAGTGCTGGGATTATACACATATGACACTACATATTGCTTGCTCATTATTTAAAACAGACAACAACTACATTTTCAGGAGAATACCTCTTACTTTAGTGTTCTTTTTGTGTTTAAGTCTGCTGATCCGTATTTCACAGACAATCGCATTTACTTTTTATACTATCAGAAAATTCTATAAGACCATGCGGTATTGTTTGTCCACTACCTTGTCTTGTTTTATTGTTTAGGGATTTTATTTATTTATTTTGTATCAGTACATGTTTGCAGTACATAATGTTTCCATGCCTTGTGTGGAATAGCACATGTACATAACACACTTAATTCCCATTTTCATTCTCTTTCTCTCCTCTACCTCCCGCCCCTCTCCATCTTTTGATCTGCTTCCCCTTTGAGAAAGGGCTAGTTCCCTACTTCCTGGTATCTATCTCTAATTTTGCTCTTTGTTTATAATTTGGGTTTCTCATATGAGAGAATCATGGGCTATTTAAGTTTGTGTGTATGACTTATTTCACTTAGCATTACTGACGACCGAAGTGTGTGATCTTACTTTAATCTGGTCTATTTGTCCCTCTTACTCTTCTCTGACACATTTCCCCATAATTGACTATACTGGGCAATTTTTACACAATGTAACCTTCCAAACATCATTCTTACTCACAGGAAATGATTTTGCTTCAAAACCAACTTACTTAAATTTCCACAAAATTCTCCCTCACCACTTCCAGGAATCTTTATTTCCACTATTTTCCTTACTTAAAACATTTTTCTCCAGACATTCCAACCCCACAAGGGCAAGTTATTCAAACTTCAACTATAGTTTCTTTACTGACTTCTTCACTTTTTCAGGACATTTCTAAATTTTCATGGTAATATTTGTAGCTCTCATCTGACATATCTTTTGCTACCTAGTGCTGTCTTTTGTATGCATATTCTGCCTTCTGAGTGATGATAAACATCAAGGGCAGAAATCATGAGATAATTCTTGCAACAGTAGTCAAGTTTGCACATAATGAGGCTGCATTTTAAGATATAAATGGCCATTTTGTGGGCAAAAGTGTTTTAGTTTTTGCACATTTTATAAATTTTAGCATTACCATGATTTTGAAAAATTAGAGCTTGAGCAATAATAAAGCTATGAATATTTATCTATCTTCAAGCTGATCATTCAGCTTTGTTCAAGGATGTATCCAGTTCTATAGACCAAGTTCAATGATGACCAGAGAGAATTATGCATGTTGCAAGAATAAATTTACTATTGGACAAATTTATATTGAATAAATAAAAAAGTAGGATTAAAATGTGGGTGACTACATCATCACTGGCCAGGATGACAGGATGGTTATTGCTACCTGAGGGGAAAGGAACAAACCAGCATGTTGTAGTCTAAACTGTGTCCCTGGTCATTCTGATGCTGAGATTTTCTTCCCTGTTCTACAAAGTCACAAAGAGGGAACCTGCTGGGCCTGAGCTTGGAGCTATTTAGATAGCCTGTATATCACTAACCAAGATCTCTAATATTCTTAAGAAATATATGAATGAACAGGGTAGATTGAGGAGAAATCTAAAGAACATAGCTGTTACTGAAGTAAAAAGTACTGACTACAGTAGCCAGGAAAAATAAATGGAATGAGGAAATCAAGAATTTAAAATAAATATAATAAACATCCTCCAAAGCATGTTGAAATGATTTGGGTGGCACAAAAGCTGGATACACTTGACATGAAAAATATAAAATTTGAAATAAAAACCTTATAAATTGAGATCAAAAGGCAAACTGTATACAAAAACAACAAGTTATTGAACAACAATATCAGGTTAAGAAATTTATTGAAGACATTGAAGAAGTTTAAGACAATGAAAAATCATTAGCAAAAAATGAAGTGAAAAATAAAAGTATCAAGTTCATATAATAAAAGTATAGAAGGAAAAATAAAAGTAAATGGAAGACATATTTGAACATATGATCACTAAGAATTTTCTCAAAGTATAAGTTAGAATTCTTGAACTGAACTCCAAATTTAAAAAGAATACAAAATATACACATAAACATGTGGTAATAAAATTTTATAGGATCTAAAACAAAAAGCAAGTTTGAAAAGATGCTAAACAGGGAGAAAGACAATATCTCAGACAAACATTAGAATTCCAAGTAGACAGGTTGATGCCAAAAAAAATAAAACATTGCAGATTTAAATGTATTGGTGGATTGAATCTAACTTAGATTTAAATCCAGCTAAGCCACCATGGAAATATGAGGGTACCATTACCATTTATTCAGGCATATGTACCCCAAATATTTTCAGTTTACCCACCCTGAGCTATCTACCTTGCATCACTGTGCTCCATGCTAGAACCAAACAATTTTTTGCCATAGGATTGTACTTGGAAAATGGAGAACTTTTTCTTAGAGGGAGGAGAGAGTTAGGTCAGCACACCTACATTCACGGTATCTCCAGCGGGGTAAGTGGAGGCTGGTTGCTTTTCGCTGTCCATGGTTTTACCCCTCTTCATATATCTCTCTGGTCACATTTCAATGCTTTCTTTTTCTCCTCCTCTTCCTCTTTCTCCTTTTCTTTCTCTTCCATGTCTTCTTGTATCTTCTTCCAATCCAGAGGTGGGAAGAGTGCTTTGCTGCTATTAGAGAATAGGTATCACACTAATCCTTTTTCTGTAGGCTGCTCACTCCCATGTAAGTAGTCCCTTTATTAACCTCCTCAATACTCAGCTGAAATGTAACATCTGTTACAAGACAGCATCTTGAATAAGCATTGCCTCAAGAATTTTCCAGAACACTTTTGAAGGAACTTTTGAAACACTCCATTACATTTATGAAAGACAGAAATTGGTAACCGATCTATTTCTAACAATGTACTTATGATTTCCACAAACTTTCTTAAGCCAATCCTTTTTATAGTATGGTTTGTTTATGGATTCATGAAAACAATGTCTTCTTAAATCTCAGTAAGAATACCAAATAAAATTTATTTCTAATTTCACTTTTGTTAGTTTAAATTTTGGGGCTATTCTGGAGTTCATTTTTCTATCTTAATCATGTCCCTTCATTTTTCACTGTTTCTTAACAATATCTTTTGATTCTTTTAGAATGGAGAAATGTGAATCTGACCAAGAACTACAGGTTCTTGTTCAATGCCTGAGGTGGCAGGTGCCAGGCTTTAATTTAGGTGACTGGGTATGGAATTAGTTATCACACTTGAGCTTTTCAGAATCCACCATTATTTATACAAACTTCTGTAGTTTGCCCTGGACTCCTCTAATTTCTTTAAAAAGATGTGTGTGTTCACTATGGAGTTGATAAACACTGAAAGCTAAACACCTTCTGGATGGTAATTCTGTTCATAGTGTGTAATGGGATGGACTGGGGTGTCTAACTGTTCTGTATTCATATGACCAGTGGTCAGTCAGTGGGCCTCTCTCTCTCTCCCTCCTTTCTTCCCTTCCCCCTCCTCTCCCCCTCTCTCTTTCCCTGTTCCTCTCTCTTATTAATACAAACATAGTCTGAAGGACAAAGCATGCTCAGTCTCTCTAAGACTCTGCAGAGAAGCACAATTCCCCCCTCCCACAGTGGCCTACTGTGAGCTTCTTCTAGTCTACTTTCTAGCCTCTAACTTTTCTGTTCTAGCCTCTTTCTGTTTTTGCCCTCTCATTGTTATAACGTTTATAATCAACATCCTACTTTTGTTGTAAAGAATTTAAGTGAAAGTTCTCGTTCACTCTGGCTGCCCTCTCTTTTTCATCATTGTTGTGTTTGTTAATTTTTTTTTTTTTGCTATTCTCGTAGGATCTCATGAGGTTGGGGAAGTGAATACGTTCATATAGTGTGATATCTCTAATAAAAAATATTTTTTTAACTCCCACTGGTAGAGTGTAGAGAAGAGTCATTGCAATTGAAATGCCTACTCCTTACAGAGAAGAAACATAATGGGAGTTTCTCACTTGTTCGTTTTCCAGAAATCCCTTTTAAAGACATTTTCTTTGCCAGTTTATTAAAAATTAATTTTCATAAATCATTCCCTTGTGTGTTAGTTTTTGCTAGTTAGCATAGTTTTCCAAGTGTAGCAGCAGCCAAGCATTCTGTCATAATGAGCAGAAGCCCCTGGAGTGAGAATAATAGTTTATTTACTATTATGCTCTCATAATACTAAGGACTAATTCAGGGTCATTTGTAGCCCACTTTATCTCACTTATTTCTAATCTATTTCTTTTATTAGAAAACCATAGTCTCAGTTATGGAAAACAAAAATTTTGGGAAGCACAAGGCAAAGGGGCTTGAGCTCTGAGACAGTAAACCTATGTTTGTTTTTTAAAGCTTATGGATTTATTTGACTTCTCAACTTTTTTTGTCTGTTTTTATCAACTTATGTTTTCAATTTCATCTACTTTAGAAAAGAATTTTCTTGATTTAGTAATGGAAAAGTGTTGTCTAATTCTGACATATTTTTGAAGATTAAAAATTTGTTGAATAAATGAATAACATCTTGTCACTCTACATTCTTTAGTGAATGGATTTTTTAAATATGTCCAGAACTCCTGCACTCCCCATAAAACCTTCAAATACTACATTTGAAAATAAAAAAAACTGTTTTTTTATTCTCTACTAATAGCAATAACTTCTCAACATTTTATTTAAAGAGCCTCTTAGTCTTACAGGTAATGAAATTAAATAGTCCAGAAATAAACTTTAGGACAATAAAGCAGAAAGTGATGATAAGCCTACTCTTGAGCTGAGGATATAAAAATAACTCTTTATGGAGTGATGAAGAAAGCAGTCTTATTTTTATAGACTAGATGAGAAGAGACATCAAGTAAGCATTAGGAAGAACTTCCTAAATAAGTTGTTTCACATTTTATTAGAATTACTTCACCTGCCACATATGGCAATAAACATTTCTTAAAAATAGGATTCATTTTTTAGTGGAAGAAAAATATCAGTTTAGGATTACTTTCAGGATTATAACAGTTAAGTATCATTAAAAAGAATTTAAATTATTTTGATACGTGGTTTCAAATATTTCCATTTTCTACATGCCATATTAAATTTTTAATGACATTTATCTCATTAAAGCTGACTATAAAGGAATTTCTTTAAGGCAAAAAAATACAATTCACATGAAGTAGCATCATTTATTTGATCACTTTTCTATTAGTAGGTACTCAGGGTTTTTGTTTCTATTTTCAAACTATTGTTTCTATTATGAACAGTGATACATGTAATTTTTAAATATTTTGTGAAATACATTTAGAGAAGTTTTTTTAATAATGCATTTTTCTAAGAGAGCTCCCTCTTGGCTAGAAAATAAGAATAATTTATGCTGATAAAAGAATTACAAAGAAAGACATAAGAATCTTGCCATACATGTACATGTGTCTAATAGTATAAGTCTTAAAACAGAAAAAGCTGACAGTTGTAAAAGGGGAAGCCGACAAGTACAGACCATAGTGGAAGACTTTCTAATATACTTCTTTCTCTACTAGTGCAAGGCAACATGAGTCACAGTTCTAGGACTAGAGTGATGCAGAAGTTTGTGTCACCTGCTTGTATTCCTCTGCCCGATCACCTGGTCTCAGTGATCCTAGATGTATCTCTTCCTTTCATAATTAGTATTAACTAATGACAGTAACCAATTCATAATAAGAGTTTTGGCCACACGGTCCTGATGGAAAGTCACTCAACCTTTTCTAGGCCCCAGGGGCATGTTAGGTTACATTTGACAATAAATGCTTTTCTACTGCGGGTGGTTTTGATTTGCTTCAGAAATCTAGGCTGCACAGTACAGTTCCTTAAACTGAGACCTGACAGAGACTCCAAGATGATATCTTTATCTTACACAGAAATCTTAGGACTGGAGGATTTTATTGATCATATGGTCCAAGTGACAGCCCATTTTATCTACTGTAACATAGACCACTGGATCTTGCAGGTCATCTGATTTAAATGACAGGGATGTTTACATTGCAACTTTGACTTGCTGCAGAACCCTATTTGCTGTGTTGAACACTCAAATATAGCAGTCGCCATTTTACAAAAAAAAGGGGGTGAGGATAAAAACATTTTCTAGAGCAGAATGAAATGTCTTCCAAACCTAAAGAGGTCTACCAAGTGCCATACTTTTATGATAGTAGTAGAAAGTTCAAGGTCAAAAGCTTATAATTTGGAAAGTTCTGGCAGTTCCCAGAGCACATTATCCAAACACTTCACTAATTGACATCCTCTGAATCTTTCTAAGTTTTATCTCTACTATCTCTTACTTTCTGGACCTTATACATTCTACCACAGCATCTTCGCCATCTTTTTTTTTTTAATTCTTACCAGATCTAGGTGACATAATATCATCAGGGTAGTGAACCAGTATGACGTTTTGCAGAATATTCAGACAGGTTCATGTCCCTTTGGACTGTATCATAAAGGAAGAGCAAATAAACATAACCTTGGTTAAGACTGTAAGATCTATACTGTTGTCTGTCTTAAGCTGCTGCTGATTTTCCTTATAAATTTATTTTTTGAGTGTCTCCAACAAATTTTATTCAAAGAACACAAATATTTTACAAAATCCAAGGCCGGATCAGTAAATACACTTCTTAGTCACCAAAATGACACTTGTTCAAGGTAAGTAAAAACCTGGTTGGCGTGATTGGTGTAAAACAAAATGCAAAACAATACTCTGGTTTCTCTTCAGATCTTATAAATCTTTCACCTTTTAAAATACAAAACAAAATAAAACAGTCAGGAAGTTACAGTTTGAAGACATTTAACCTTGCTGTTTATTTTTCAAAATGAGAGTTTAGTAGAACAACAACTGGTTCAACTAGAATGTTGTCAAAGGATGAAACCAAGTAGTTTTCACCTGCGTACTGGGTCATAGTGCAATTAGGACTTAGAAAGGTCTGACTGAAGCGGTGCTTGCAGGAGGGTCCAATTAACCTCAGGCTGCCTCTTTCCAGCCACACGAATACAGTACACACACACTTTACATGAGCATTTATGCTAAATTACAGGAATTCTTGTGTAGGTCCAATGTAGGTACGGTAAAAAATTAAAGAAGTGGCAGCACAGTTCTTACATCATTAAGAAAACACTGAAGTATGGTACATTATGGAAGAAAACATTCTTAGAAATCAGGGAAACCATCCATGAAGGACCAGCTTATAGAAAACTATGATGCTAGGAAACAAGGTAAAACTCTGAGTGGTTATAGGAAGATATTTCTGAAGGAAATGCTCCAGTAATTGATACATGTAGGAGGAAAAGACCATTTGATGAAATACAGAATATGCTGGAAAAAATTAGAGCTGACACTGAGGTTGCCTTTCTGAGAAAAAATGATTGGAAATACATGCCAAGATTTCTTTCAAAACCAAGAATTGGAGAAAGGAACATTTTTGGAAAACTCAAGAGCAAAGGTAGAAATTTAAGAATATTCTCCGTAGTTCCTTACTTTTTTTTTGACAGAGGGATAGGAAAAACTGAGGAAGAACAGGAAAGACTAACTCATATGTTTCCAACTCCTAATTTGACAGGGAAACCCTAGGGCCCCTTCTCCTGCAAACTGAGACTGCACCCCGTCCTGTCACAGCCTCAGTGCACTGCACAGGACGCCTCGGTTCATCATTGCTGTATTCACTATACCCTGTCCTTGACAATGCATCGAGGTGTCACTAAGGCAAGGCTGTCAGTCCCTGAAAGGACCATGGGGAACACAGGTCAGCCCTCAAGCCACAAAGTCTTCCAGCACAGACAAAGGGACCGTGACTCCTGTGGCTTGTATGTCTGTGCCCTTTAAAGCTTGGGTACAAGGAGGGTGGGCCTGCCAGCATGAATACCTGAACTGGGAGGTTCCTGACACCCAGGCTTACCTGGGCTCATGAGATCTGAACACCATCTAGTTCATCTACTAGTCATTAAAACAACACAAAGGACTTATTTATTTCCACGGCTGTGCACAGTACAGACAGTGGAAGCCTGCCAGAAACTGAGACAGAAATCTCCAGCTACATTTCCTTTCTCTGAATTAGGATGCCTTAAAGGCTCCATCACTTTATTGCTCTGTGTACTAGAAACAATTCTGCTCCAAATACTTTTGTCTGAGCACAGACACCTGACAACAGGAGATACTGAATTTCTTCTTTGGACCCCATTTATCCCAAAACTAGAGTCTGCCACTGTGTCCTTCCTTTGCCATCTTATGCAAACGATTTGAGCCAGTGTTGGGAGGACATTCTATCAGCAGCAGCTCACTTCCACAAGTCTTTGCAGGTGAAAGTGGCTCACTACATATTTGGAGACTGGGCGGTCACCCCAACCAAGGTTCTCTTGAACAGCAGATGCTTCTCACAAAACTTCCAGTTACTGAACTCTATAAGAGACTCAAAAGCCACCTTTCTCTGAGGCATGTCTTACAGGGCCATGAGTCAGACACTGCAAAACTTTACCAGGAGCCCATCCTCCCATGCTCATGGGGAAGGGAATATAAGGATCTGATTCCATATAAAACTACTGTGGTTTCCTCAGGGCCATAATGTCTTGTGTCACATTGACAGTATGCATTGCTGTACAGCAAGCATGGGAAAAGGGCAGGAGGCACTACGTTGAACACAAATGCCTGTCACCAGTTTAACACCAAAGTGCCCTGTCCTCAGCATCCAGGCAGTTTATACTGCCAGATGACCCCCCTTCTATATTATTAGTCCTGAACAAGGGGCCAAAGCCAAAGTGCCATTCCAACTTTTCTGATCAGAGCAGTCCTCCCTTTTCTGACCCTCTAAGCTCTAATATCTCTCAGTAAAAGAACAAAGTGATTAAGAAACTAGGTATGAAATCCTCTTAGTTCAACATTCGTTCTCCTGGTGGAGTATACAGTTATTTCTACTGCTATAGCCTGTGTAATCTGTGTGTCACCATATTCAGTAGTCACTTGCAACCTTCTCACTAGCTAATCTCTACTCTTTGTCGCAGGGCCCTATTCTCAGGGATAACAAATCAGGTCTCTAGAAGACTGGAGTTAATAATATTCAAGATGGGCGATACTGTCCTTCAAATGCCAGATGGAAAAGAGGTCCCTTCCATTCTCATGTAATAAAAATGGCATGCAGGTCCTTTTTAAATTCCTGAGTGGAGAAGCACAAAGTTACATTAAAAAGATCAGTCATGAGAGCCCTAACAAAACTGGCTGTGGTCATATGGAAACCTAACTTGAAATGCTCCCAAATGGTCACAGTGGGTATAATTCTGTGTAGTTGGATATCCAGTGATTACACTTCAGTGTGCTCTTCTGGAATCTCTAGACTGTATATGAGCACATTCTAAAAAGAGGAAAAATGAGTACTTAACCATAGATATAGATATAGATATATAGATATAGATATAGATATATATACGATACTATCTCACCAAATACCAGCAAAATCCCTCTACACGTAAAAGCAATAAAAGCTTTACTTAAAGGTCTTTACTAAAAGTGTCCATTATCATTCATTTTGCTCTTTAACCTTAACTAGTAAGTGGACATTGTCAAGCACATGCTTGAGAAAACACAAGACCAGTAAACATACTGGAAAGATCCAGGAACAAGGACATACTTTGAATTCAAAGAAGTTGCATTTTCTCTTTCATTAATAATCTCACTGACTCTTGAGATTGCAACCAGATAAAGAGAAATCCTTTAGTACTCCTCTGTTTCACGACCTCCTCTGAATGTCTGTATTCAACAGATTTACCCCATGAAATCATTCAGTTCCACCACAATGGGGTAAATCAAGAGGACTGTGCCGTCCGAATGCAAAGGGTTCCAGTGCATATTTAACAGGGAAGAGAAGTCATACTTACACTTCAGTGTCACAACTATTTTTGAATAGCAAATAAACTGCCCTTTATTCACCTCTACATTGTCTGCTTCAGAAACATGGGTATAGGTAAACTTTTTTCTAGGTGTCTCAGGCCTTGGTTTTCACTGTGTGGGGAATAACAAGGATCCTCTTCACCTAAGGATTTCAAGTAATTTGATCTGTTAGCAGCATCAGCCAGAATAGAAAGAAAAAAGGCAGTAAGCTGGATAGAGGCTATCACTTCAGTTCCCGTGGAAAAGGGAATGTGGAATTTGACCCCAGCTGAATGCACCTCAGGGTTTGTCACACTCTTCTGACTGAAAGCTGTGCCAGTGGAAAATCAGAGGAACAAGAGACATTCACTGAGTCCAAGGTGGAAGTCTGAGAATATCTTAGAGACTAGTGCACATTTATACTTAGCATTTTTCTCTTCCCTTTCAAATTGTCAGATGTCACTATCCAAACTTGCATGAATTAATCACCACCCTAAAGGGAAGTGACTTTACACAAGCAAGGAAAGGGCATAAACATCTGTGGCACTGCCAGCTAACAGGCCCTCTCCATACCACACAGTTTCGAATGGTAGGAGTCCTGGTGGGCGTTGGGTGCTGAGCCCTGTTGGCCTCCATGTGAGGCCAGTGAGCACAAAGAGGGCATGGAAATTGTTGTGGTTGATACATTGCGTCAACTTGAGAAGTTTAGAAGTTTAACTAAGAGACTCAGCAGGGAATCAGGATCCTTACTTTGTAAATATCCTCATCATGTGCAAGGGGAGGGCACAGAGATTTTGTGAGAGCTACATCTGCCCTAGTGGGGTGGGGCTATGTACAGTGAAAGAGAGAAGAGGCTTGTTTCCCCGTTTTTGCTCTGGCTGCTGCCTTGAAGTGTTGCCCCAGTGCCATGCCACCCTGCCTTGGAGCCAGCTGATTATGCACTGAAACCTCCACAAACTGTGAGCTCAAGAAACCTTTCCTTCCTTCATTTTAGGTGTTGGGTGTTTTGCCCCAGCAACCAAAGAAAAGTAACCAAGACAGAAATGAGCAATCCCAGCTGGGCTATGTCTGCCTTCATAGGAGGATTTGAGGTGTAACTTTCAAGGAGATGTCCAGGTAATCACTGAGAAATTTTGGTCCTTCATTTTTGTTCACAATAGAAAAAACCAAGAAACACTTCTAATAGGCCCCACATTCCTGAAGTTTATTTGGACAGCCCAATTCAGTCCATTTTCCTGTTACACTTGAGAGACTGTCACTGGAGAAGCCCACTGTGTTCCCACACCTTGTAAGGGACAGATTCTCCTTTTTAATAGGTGTTGAAAGCATGGCATTGGCTTTATCAGTAGCTGCATATGAAGTACCAGAGGCTGTGGCTATCTGCTCTGGTTCCTAAATCCTGCACAAACAGTATTTGAAGCTGCTACTTAAGTATGAGAGTCAGCTGTTATATGCTATGACCCGTCTGGGTTTGGTAGAGGTCAAATTAGTGAATCAAATGAGATATGATAGGTATATATTCTACATCATTTAAATATTTAAGAATAGTGCTAGTCTCTATTGTTCCTGGGGAGAATTGTTTGTTTTGATTCTCTCTCTTAATTGGTGGTGTTGGCGGTAGAATTTCAGTCTTTTCCTACCATAGGACATTCTATTCTCCAGGTCAAGAAACCAGTATAAGAAGTCAGCAGTTTTGCATTTGGAGATGAAATGTACTTTGAAAATTCAAAATATAATTTCATATAATAATTTTATTTCTTTGGATCAGCGGTGGTGACTGATGGTATGCGTGTTGTTTTTATTTTAAGAAAAAAGATGTTAATGTATGAGTTAATGTAAAACCTCAGTACTCAGGTTAATTGCAGTGTTGGTACTTTGCAATAAATATACAGGATTTGGGTCGCAATTTGGACACTGATCTATAAAAGTGATCTATATCATCACTGCTTTAAAGTATGTAACTCAGTGAATCTTGATCATGTATAATATCATCAGTATTGTCAGAATCAAAGCACTATTTTCTATTACCCCCAAATTGTTCCTCATGCCCCTAGTATTCTATTGCTCAGGCTTAACTAGGTCTTAGCAATAACCAGCCTGTTTTCTACCTGTAATTTTGCTTTCTCTGGAATTTCATGAGAATTTAATCACAGAGTATATAGTCTTTTTTGTCTAGCTTCTTTCACTTAGCATAATACTTTTGAAATTTAAACTTGTTGAGTATATTGTCTCAATAATTAATTCCTTTTTTATTTCAGAACAACATTCTGTTGGCTAAATATGTCACAACTTATAAGTCTATGTGTCAGTTGATAATAAGTTGAATTATTTCCAGTTTTTGTTACCATGCAATTGAGCTGCTGTGAGCATTTATATCCAGGTGTTTGTATGAATATGTGTTTTAATTTCTCTTGGGAAAATAAGCAGGAGAAGACTTCCTGGGTTGTAGAATAAGTGTACCATTCATTCACCAGTAAGTTACTTTTCAAGCAGCTGTGTCACGTTACATTCCCACCAGCATGCATAAAATTTCAATTGCTCAACAATCTTGGCAACACTTTCTAACTATTCTGGTGAGTCTGCAGTGGTAGCATACTGTTATTTTGTCACACATATGTATCATAACTACTAATGTTGGGCAGCTTTTTACACTTCCTGGAGATTTGCATATCTTAGCCGAAATGTTTGTTCAAATAATTTGCCAATGTTATTATTGAGTTGTAAGATTTCATAAAAATAATGGGTATGTGTTCTTTACCAGTTATGTTTTGCCCATATTTTCTTACAAACTATCACCTATATTTTATTTTTCTAAGTGTCTTTGAAATAGCAGAATTTATTAATTTTGATGAAGTTAGGTTTATCAACCTTATTCTTTTAGTACCCTATGAATGGTTTGCCTAACAGGGTACAAGGATCTTATTCTGTTTTCTTCTATAAGAACCAGATTTTATTCTGTGTTTTAATCTATAGAACAGATTTTATTCTGTGTTTTATAGGTTTATTCTATTTAGTTTAAATCTCTGAGGTTTCATGAATTAATTTTTAAGTGTAGCATATGGATTAAGGTCCTAATTTTGGTACTTGCATGTCCAATTATTCCATAACATTTGTTTGAAAGTTTGTCCTTTCCATCATTGAATTATGTTGCTACCTTGGCTAAAATAAGTTGAATACATCCCTATGCATATATGTTACCTGATATCTCTACTATTTGATAACTCTATTCTTTTGTGTTTAGCTAAACATTTACCCTTAGGATAATATCATTCTCTCAATCATTGCAATTTATAATAGTTCTTCAAGTAGTATAGTATAGGCTGTACAGCTGGGTTCTTGGTTTGGAAACTAGTAATTAATCTTAAACAAACTAGTATGTATAATGCTGCCCTGACCCATACCAACCTGTAACAGAAGGGAAATGATCATTGGTGGAGCAGAGAAAAGATGCAGAGCTCTCTTTGCCTGATGATCCGTAATGAAATAAAAGGCTTAGAAACAGAACTTTCTATTTCTATAGATGTTTTCAAATGTTAAGAGATAGAATGTTAATTTTTCTGTATCCCCCCATAACCCTACTTCCTGGGTCCAAAGAAACCTTTTCAAGTCTCACTTCAAGAACCAGTTTTAAAAAAAAACTAGATAGTTAAAATAAGTAACAGTCTGCAGAAGAGAAAAGCATGGGAGAAAGCAGATTGTTGAGTCAAGAGGAGTTAAAAGGCTGAAGGGACTGTTAAGTCATAGAGAAGAGAGCGATGGCAGTGATTAGGACTCTTTTTTGCAAATCCAAGGTGTTATAGCTTCCATTTAGATGTCCCCCCAAAGCCTCATGAGGTCACAGGTGTTTTTTTTCAGCAGTGGCTGCGTCTAAAGTGTGTGACACTGGAATTGATTCAAGGTGCAATGCTAGGATCAAGAGTACTATGATTAAGGATGTAAATCCCTAAGTAGTCAGGATGAGATATAAGGGATAAAAAAAGCTATGATCATCCTTGTTTCTTTGCTACCTTCCGTCCACCATGAACTGTATGATGCCTTTCTGCCATCCCACCCTGCCTTGGAGTTAGCTGGACTGAAGCCTCTACAAACAATGAGCTAAATAAACCTTTCCTCCCTTAACTTTGGGTATCAGATGCTTTATCTCTGCTGTGAGCAAAGTAACTAAGACACACTGTAAACAATCTGTGAACTCACAAGTTGTGTTTTACAAGTATCTGGACTCAGAGCTTCTTTGGTTGATAGTAGGAAATGTCCAGTAACAGACTGGACAACATTTGTCTTTCAAACTTTATTAAGATAGCAGAGAGATTGTATGGTTAGAGAACACACATAAGCACACACACAGAGTTCTATACTTCTATTGCTTAAAATAGCATTAGTACAAATATGGGCAAAATTTAAAAAAGAAACCTTTTATACCTCTAGAAATTTTATAGTACATTCTATTACCTAATTTCTAAACATTTTTGGATCAACTATGCAATAATTGAATTTCTATAACTTTAGTAATTAAAAGTTCACTCTCTGTTGATTTACCTGTTTGTTACTGCCATGTTGCGAGCATACGTGCATCAAATCTAGAAAGTCATATGACTATTTACTGATTACAAAAGAAGACTCAAAATCAGTGAATCTGACTCATTTCTAATGGTTTCATTTTTAACTATCATCAGTGTTTTTTTATCGAGTCATCAGAAATCACAGATAGACAGTTTACATAAATTACCCAAGTAATCCTCATCCATACAAAACAAATAAATAAGCAAAACCATTCTCTTCATTTTGCTTTTATTTCTGTCTTAATGGCACATTTAAAAAAAAACACCACACACTTTTCAGTTTTGTCTTTTTCATGCATGTTTCAATGACACATAAAATTAAAAGTCTGTAACTTGAGGGTTCCCACAACCTGAGTTCTTTGGTTTTACAATCTTAAAACTCAAATCATAAAATATCCTGAGAGTTCATGGACTTCTTTTCCTTTCTGTTATGTAACTAGGAGAAAAAGTGCTGCAAATCTGGAGGCAGAAAATACATTTTGACTCTAAGGCTATGACTGGACTTTGGAAATCTCAGATGTTGAACTGGAATTGATGGAGTGCTGTGATGGCGACCTCTGCATTCATGACTTTTGGGAGTCAGAAGACTGAAAAGAGAGTAAAATGAGGGTTGAGGGAATATGGCTGGGGAGTTCTATTTTTCTTCCTGACCCAGTTCAGGGGATCAGCCTTGGACATAGGAAAGGTTTATACATTGGTGTTGAAAACTCCATCTACTTACTACATAAAAATAAAAAATCATATTTACATAAGAAAAAATATTCAATACTACTAGTGAAAATAAGGGATTTAAAAATATAGAGATTGTTAGATTGATTTAACTACACTATAGCACATCAATAAATGAGGATCCCTAAATTCTTCCTTTGATTAGAGAAATCCATTGTAAAATGGGCATAGAGGGAAGTTGGGCAGGGCCAGGGGTGGGAATGGAAAGAGGACGCCCACAGTGGGAGGAGCCAGGAAAGCACTGCAGAACCAGAGGATGCTTTAGAACATAGAGTGCGTTTCTGCTCACGTCTCACTACGCTCTCGCAGCAGCTCTGTGAAATAGAAAACCTAACATCTCTAGTTTGCTCAGGAACAAATGAAGAGTTAAAAGAAGCACGAAAGATTAAGTAATTTGGAAGTCATCACAGAAATGGTAACTTGTAGGGCTACAGGAAGCTCTAATGTAGGCACCTAACTTTAAGTCTAATTCATGGTCACTCAGCTGCTTCTCCATCTTCTTTGATTTCATGATGATGGCACAGATTTCATTTGTAAAAGAGTGTATCACTTCATGTCAACAGTGTGCTATAAATTAAATCACAGTGTTCAGCTATTTACTTAATAGTCAAGAAAGAAGACATACTTTTAATGTTTTTCATCCAATTTAGCAATACATAGAAAAATCACATTATTCACTGCACAGAGAAAAACCGTTAGCTAAGAACATTGGTTTCTATACAAAATCTTTGAAATTCCATTTTAATAACTTTTAGGGATGGTTTAGGAGTTTTTCAAAATTATATTTTCACATATAATGTCATTTTAAATTGGAAACATGATTTGTTTCCTTCTTGTAGTCATTTTAAAACTGAGTCTGCCTTTTGTTCAAAATCATTCAGATTATAATGTAAATCATACTAATTATGAAGACATTGTTACAATTAATGGCTGATGCCTAAAGCTGAATTCTCAGAAAGTTCAGAACTAAAGAGAGCAAGATGTCGCCTGAGGTTTTTTTTCTCCTCTGGTTGTTCACACAACTTGACTTCAATGTTGCCATCACTGAACGCTTCACCTTTTGTCTCCTCTACTGGGTTCTCTCTCCGGGAGAACTTTCCTTTCTTCTGCATCATTGTAATTCCCGAGTTTCCATGCCTCCGTGCTGGTGACAAGGTTTCCTTTACTATGCAATAGCAAACTGCAGACAAAAAATTTTTCTTAAAGTTTTCATTCATAAACGCATAGACAATGGGGTTACAGAAGGAATTGGAAAATCCAATTATTTGCACTATAGCGAAAATCATCTTGATTGTGACGTCATCATATTCCTTTTCAAAATTACCTGAAACAAAGTAATACTTGTTTTATTAAGCATAAAATAAAACTTCTGTTTATTGTCTGTCTTTACCAAAAATTCAAACTCATGCAAATAGTTAAAAGTATGAAAAATTCTCAAAATCATCTCATGATATCTGAAAAATAACCTTTGCAATGAATCTTCATGTTTACATAATTTAGGTCCTGCAGGTACAGGCTATTGTCCAATGCATTTCAACTTGAAGACTCAAAGTATTTTAAATGGATGACTCTAAATTTCATGTAAACTAGAAGCAACTTTGACCTTCAAATATTCATTTGAGTTACAGTTACAATCATACTGAGAATCACATAGTCCTGTGTTAGCAGAGAAAGTGCACTAAAGGCCTGATCGAAATCCTAAGCATTATTAATTTCATAAGGTGCAAGTCAGGTTGTAAATGGAGAAGTCTCATATGCTATTGTCCTTTCCCCATGATAAATAACTTAGGGAGTAGAGAAAAGGTAAAATGAGAGGAAACTCAAAGCTTTTCTTTATGTTTTGTAATAACTAAAGACTTAGTCATAGTCCTGCATGATGACATACCACATAGTGATCCAGTAATCTTGAAAGCATGAAGCAAATACATTCAGTATTTGATATTTGATTATCCAAGAGAATAGCAATATATTTCAGTGATTCACTGTCCACTCTGATAGGACATGAACTAGAAAATCTATCAAATGCAATGACAAACACTCACTGTATTCAATCATCATGTGAACAACATGGAAAGGAGCCCAGCACACAGCAAAGAGAGCCACTACTGTCACCATCATGATGACAGCTCGCTTCTTCTTCCTGGGCCCACAAGAAAACACTGTCTTGGTTAACTTTTCCTAGGCCAATGTGTTGTATTCATAACAAAGCTATTAGATAATCTTGGAACCTCATCCACTCAACCATAATTTTTCAAAAGTTAGTGAAGTTCATGACAGATTATGGGCTTATAATCAACTTTTCCTCATTGATATTAGCTTCGTGTTTACAATAAACATCCCTGTATTGTGTGCTTATTGTGGTCTGGCACTCTGAGGTGTGCTTGACATGGATTAGATGATGTTACTAATTTTCCCAACAAGCAACTGGACAGATTAAGAAATTGAGGGATAGAGAAGTTTAAATAACTTGCAAAGTCAGATGATCAGTAAGAGGGATACTTTGGATTTGAATTTAGGCACTCTACTCCGGTGACTACATTTTATTCACTGTATATTGAAAGTCACTCATGCCAATAATAATAGATATATTTATGAGATAAGAAAGGTCCTAAGCATAGAATTAAAATGCAATCCCTTATTATATCTGAATAACGTGGTTAACTGGATCAAAGTAATTTTCTTTCCTACTCCTATAAAGTAGATTTACATCTGTGAAGTATGTGCATATTTGCGTGGTGCCTTAAACCTATAAAAACTCAGACTCATAATCATCTATTTCCACCTGGTAGCCCTTTCTTTAGAGCAAGCAGGAGCGCTAGTTCAGCGATAAGGGCTAGATCCTGAGCAGTTCCTAGCCCTTGCACATACAAAGGAAGCATTTTTTTTTTATATAGAAATGGGGCACTAGAGGTCACTACACACTTGAAGAATTGATAAAAAATAAAATAAAATAAAATCACTAGACTTCGCCACATTGGGTATTACTTGATTTTGGTGTAATAATCATCCTATATAGACTATAAAAACAAATCATATGAACTAAAAGTACCATAGCAATAAATTTTGTTCTAATATTGCTCTTAAGAAATAAAAACAGCACAGCCATTAAGTAAAAATGAAATATAATAACAATTTAAAATGATTGGCATACTCTGGTTTCAAAAGATTTTCATATATGTCATCTCCTACGTTTTAGCCTCGTCTGTGAGTGGAAGGAAGTAACGGCGGATGTCGCCTGGGGCCTCCTACATACGGGGATAACGCGCCTGGGGAAGAAGAGTGTGGATCTACTTCCCGCGGCTGGCAAGCGAGGGCGAGCAGACAGTGGCCACACAGTCCTGACATCACCCCAAACGCTCTGTTGGCCATCGTGTCATATTTGCATATAGATGAAAATGTAGCAGTGTTCTAAATTCCAAGTGAGTTTCTATCTATAGCCTAAGTTCTTTGATTTAAGAACTGACCAATCTTGCTCTTTCTTTCTGTCACACGTAAAACTGCATAAAACCTTGAGGGTTTGAATTCAGTCCATGCTTTAAATTTGAATTACAAATGATGTTTGAGGTTCTGGTGTCTCTGGCAACTGCCCCTTCCAGCACAACTTTAAAAGTATTTTCAGCAGAAGTTAATATTTCATGAGACAGACCTGGCTATTTTGGACATTTCTTTTCCATGGATAGTTCGAAGCACCGAACCGTCTTCCACTCTTTTCTTGATCCAAAGTTCATAACCAATTTTACTGTACAGGACAAGCATCACCATCAGAGGCAGGAGGAAGAGGATGACAAGGATGAAAGTGGTATAGATTTTCTGGTGCGCAGGACTGGTCCACTCTTCCAAGCAACAGATGTGTTCTTTTTCATATAGGAAGTCATACTTAATCTTTACAATAGGGATAATTCAGTTAAGAGAGCAGCGCATAAAAAAAAAAGAAAGAAAGCAGCCCAGTATTTTTACAATATGCAGCATTTTTAAGCCCTTTCAAACTTGCCAGAGGTACATATTTTAAATAACAATCAGTTTTTATTTTACAGTATTTTGTTGGAAAGTGTAGTTTTTCTACTTGAAGGCATAAGTTCTTAAGTTTGTATTTTTTTTAATTCTAAATGGAATTGAGGCCCACAGCCTGTTTACTTTCATTTTTATCTTTGTCAACTTTTATTTTCACTGCTTATACATTTTCAGTGAGCTGGAAGAACAATTACTAAAGTACACGTTGAAAAATACTTTGTATAAATGCCAGCTAGCTCAATGTTAATTAAATGTATTGATTAATCTTTGGTTTATTCAATTGTTCAAAAATAGATTTGCAAAGTCATCAGACATCTTCCCAGCAGAAGGTACTGAAAGCCATATTTTTAGTACTATTCCACATTATAATTATCAGATTCCTTGGAAACTTTAAAAAGGTATCCTGTTAGCTTTTAAATTCTGAAACGAATAAAAAGTTAGATTCAAATTACTGCCCATCTAAAAAATTCAGATTTTATTGGTTTATTTATTTATACTATTTCTGCTAGAATCATCTTATAAATTCTAAAATATTACTAGAAAATGGTAAAAGTGCTTATTTCAAAAACAAACTAAACATTCAAAGCATATTCAAAAATCACATTTTTAATTTTACAAAACTAAGAGAATTTATCAAGACTAATGTCACTTTAGTCACTCTAGAATTTTCCAGATGAATACTTAGATCTTGAAAATCTTATTGCTTGCCTTCCCAGAAATTTTTATCACCAATCTTCCACAGCAATTGAAAAGGTAAGAAAAATCAAGTTCAGGTCTATGTGAACAAATACAACTAGACATGACAGTCCTTATTTAAAAAAATAAGTTCAAGGTTCAAACTCTCTGCAAGTGGGTTGCAAATGTAAAATTCATTCTGACTCCATGTAAGCAGATGCCACAAGGGTTAATAATCCTGGGGGGATGTGGGGTGATAGATAACTTTTAAACTCAGTGTTGGACCAGTAGCCACAAAGTCGGTTCTTGTAGCCCTAGGGACAACCACACACTTTCTGATAGATGGATTAATGGCAACCAATTTCCGACCCCTACTTCTAAATATGCCCTTCTCTAAACTTCCACTACTTAAGATGGTGCCTGAAGGAGCCGGGCATGGTGGCGCACGCCTTTAATCCCAGCACTCCGGAGGCTGAGGTAGGAGGAGCGCTGTGAGTTCGAGGCCGGCTTGGGCTACAACGTGAGCGCAAGGCTGGCCTGAACTACATAGTGTGACCCTGCCTCGAAAAACCAGGGCCGGGAGTTTGGCTCAGTGACTTAAGCGCCTGTCTGGCAGGCGCGAGGTTGTGAGTTCAATCCCCGGTGCCGCAAAAAAAAAAAAAAAAAAAGATGGTGCCTGAAATTGCGATTTCACGCTGATCTACCCTCCCATTTCCTTATTTCATAATGACACTTTTCGGAAATTATAAAGGTAGTATCCCTTACTCAGTGCAAACTTTACCATGGGACACCTAACAGATGTCAGAAAAGAAACCTTGATCCAGACACCACAAGTTCATGTACTTTTGGACTTCGTACTTTTTGTACTTTTCCCTGTCTTAAATACATTTTAATTAGAGGCAAACCCTGCCATTAGAAAAAATGGCTTTTTGACAAGTGTTGGAATATTGTAAATTCACGTTTTCATACCAGGATGGGTAGAGATAATGACAATTTTAATTTAATCAACTTCTTTCTTCCACCCCTTAAAATGATTAAATACATCACTTCTGAGAGACATCTCAGAGAATAAAGCGAAAAGACAATTGATGAGAAATACTGAGGAAGGTGGTACTTTGTACCATGATGGTGGGAATTTCAGGCTCCCTGCATGCCCACTCAAAATCTCACTAATAGAATTTAGGAGTGAGAGGGTGGTCACAGAATGCATATGAATGCATGTATTTTATTTTTAAAACATAAAATCAGATTTTTTCCTGACAAGAAGCATATCTGATTTCATCTGCTTGACAGTGAGGGTAGCTTTGTCAATTAGATTATATACAATGTGTTCTCTACAAACTGATATATGTGTTTAAAATACATTGAAAGTATATGGTAAAATAATTTTATTTTGAAAATGGATGGATCTATTTTGTTTCTGTGGTATGGAAATGGGCCCCACAGTTGGGCACTAGGTCAAGTCATTTATTAGAGACTGTCAGTGTGAGTTTTCTTCTGGAGAGGAGGCAGTGTCTGCAGAAAAGGGCTGGTGGCACAAGTTGCATGCAGCAGCTGAAAGATCTTCCCAAGCAAATGACAGGAGAATGGCGTAACTTAAAGCCTCAATTAGTGTAATCTTGAAACCTAAGAAGTTAAGAACCAATCAAGGTCCACAGTCTTACTCAGAAAGCATCAGTTTCAGAGGACAGTTGCCCCTTTCTCTCTGGATTCTCATGAGTTCCAGAAAGGAAGAGAAAGGCAGCCATTTGAACGGAGTGGGGACAAGGGGAGAATGAGAAACAAAAGGTGAGGAAATGGAAAAAAAAAAAAAACTGACCATAATTCCCCTTCACATTTTAGACTTAAAATCAATTCAAGCTGAAGGAAAGGCATGAATTGATCAAGAGCATGAATTTATGTGACGTGTATTAGACTGGACATTTTATAACAGAACTAAAATGGTTCTTGTGACTTTTTGATTACTGGAATGACTGGAGGAATTCTAGGGGATGCTCAAGGTTTCATCCATGAATTTTCATCATAAACACCAGGTAGTTCTTAGATGTCATTTTTATAGGTAGCAAGGAATAGAAAAAGTTGAATTCTGCTCCTACATACAAAGTTCCGTTCATTCAATATGTCAGTTACATAAAAAAATACCATGCTACTTTTTAAGAGTAGCCTTAACCTTAGGGTTTGTTTTACAGTCATGCCGGGGGATGTGGCATGCTGAGTAAAGTTTCACATTTGCCTATCTCGAGTATTAAAAGTACAAAGGGATATACCATTGCATAAACTGTACGGGGATTAGGTGACCACTCTCTAGTATCTTTGGAGACTACTGTCCACATTAGACTATGAGACATGTCAGAGGACGGGCTGGGCTGCCTTGCACCAACACACTGCTCCCGTTACTGGTCCTATCTAACAAAGGTAGGGAGCTTGGAGAATATGATTCCCTGATGTATCTTCAATTCAAATTAAAATGTTAGTGAAGAAGAGAAAGGACTTATGGAGGAGAATCAACTGATAAGTAGATAAACTATTACAACTGTTTATATGACCTAAACATAACAGAAAAATCAAAGAAATCATTGAACTCTAACTTGTAACAAGACACTGGGGGACACTAGTCAAAGGATGCTCAGGTTGTGGAAAAATTTAGAAGTGACTTTGGATCTTTAAAAAGGTTTTACTTTGAAGTTTTAACAATGTAGTATTGAAAAGAGCTACATAAAACAGAAGAAAAAGACCTAAAAACAAATTGTTTTATACCATCTGAGAAACCTCTAGTGAGGTAACTGAGATCCCATAAATTGACTGTCATGCTTTTGAAAGAAAAAAATGATTATAATTAAGAGGAGTGGGGAAATCTTTCAGTAGTATGATTATCAGCCTCAACCCCAAATCTACCTCAAGTCGTTGCACATGCCACATGGGTGAGCCTACGATGACTGCCACCAGCCAGACCACACCTGCAAAATGTGAAAAAACATCAGAATATGATTTAGCTTAGTAAAATGTATCCATGCTTGAATTTCTCACCTTCCAAATTCCCTAGCTCCAGTGCATCCCATTTCTTCTGCCCTAGGGCAGGCAATGATCTCACAAGCTCTTGATTTTTTTTTTTTTTGCCACCCTTGAAATAGTTCCTGCAATAGTATTCCTCAAAGAAGTGTTAAATGTTAAAAACTGTTTTAGTAGTGTTCTATCACCTATGGGATAAAAACCCACAGTTTATACCGTTGCCCATGAAGCTCTCTCTCTCCTCTTTTACTTTTATCCAAGGTCTTCACATCCCAGTCCTCTTCAGAAGAAAGACAAGGAGTTGGTTTCAGTTCCCTTATGTTGATCTTGGAAGGTTGTTGATAATTAAAAATCTAGAGATCTTTGATTTTACTCTAGGGAAGACATAACATAAATCTGAAGATAAGTAATTAAAACTTATGAATATTTCCTCTATGGTTTATTTGTTCATTTCCAGCTATTTAAAATTTTAGGATTGCCAAGTCTTGAGTTCTTTCTGTAATTCTTCAGTTCAACAATGCATAAGTTTTTATAGCAGCCATAAATGTTTGGTCACTCCTTTCACATGACATATTAGTAAAAATTACTTCTTTGAATACTACAGTAGTTGTTTACTATGTCTCTGATTACTTAATGATGTTTAAATTTAAAACACTTTGAAGCACATTAACATTTTAAGTGTTCAAATATAATTACTAATACTGTGCTATGCTTCAGGATATTCTTTCAAATTTATAATAAATTATGAGGCATGTGTCCTTCATAATTTTCTGAAACATTAATGGTTATAGCAGGCTTAGAATCCAAGAATGCCTGAAGAAAAATTACGAAGTGGTTGGAATTTGTCTCTGCAAGCACCTCCAGGACTGCTCTGTATTCTCATGCATGCTGTGATTTTGCCAAGTTATGTACTCATCCCAAGTCGCATTTTGGGACACTGCTCCTGTTCTCTACTTTTTAAAAAGTTTCCCACCTCCAGTCATAGCCTATTTGCCCTTGTTAGGTTACAACCTTCTTAGCTGAGAATGAGAAGTTCTTAATTTATTTATTATGGTGGTAATGCCACTGATGGGTCACCATAGTTTAGCTGAATGTGATGTTTCAAAATTTAGGATTTATATTGAAGAAACACATCCATAATGACAGAATTTTCAGTGTTTGGGTAGGCCTAATGGAGAGATAAGGATAGGTGATGCAAATAGAGGACTGAAACCCTCAAATTGCACCCTCATGCTTACAACTTAAGCAAAAAACTACTCTTTCAGCATATATGATTCTCTTTGTCCCACATTACCACTGTCCTTGGGACATCTGGTGGCTCACCTAGCATTGTAAAAGCTCTTTGGTTGGTGTACTGCCACTTCATCTTAAAGGGATGAACAAGTCCCTGGTGCCTTTCCACAGCAATGCAGGTCATAGTGAGGATTTCTGTCACAATAGCAGTAGACTGGACAAAAGGCACCATCTTGCAAATGAAGGCACCTGCAGCAATGAGATAAGACAAATCATACATCAAAAAGAATAAAGTTTTGTCTGTCTCTTTGTAAGTATCAAAGTTCATGAGTCCTGAGTCTTTGTTCAAAAGCTTCATGACTACAACATTATTGATACAAAATAATTGAGAAAATTTGCACTGGTTTGTGTTTCCATTCTATGACTGCATTCTAAATCCACAAGTGCTATGTAACTATGTATAATAAAAACATGGGAGAACCGATCAGTATTTAGCTATTGAAAATACGTCAGTGAAAAACATCAGTGTGATCATCACTTTGGGAAAAGCAAAGTCAGTATGAACTAGTCTCCTGGCATCTAAACTAGAGAGTAACCTTTGATGTTTTCTTTCCTTTCGGTTCTCTGTCATATCAAAATAAAGAATCTCATAAAATATCTTTTGATTTTCTTTTATTTTTATTCTCTCTTTACTCCAAGTTTAAAACTTTATACCACTAAGTGCCATTTGAATTTTGGAGAATCTGGTCTGGGCATTTCTGTTCTTGAACCCATCTTGCTCACTGCTTCCAAATGATTCCCAACTATCAGAAAATCAAAAGTTCAGGGAATATAGACTTAGAAGAGACCTCAGAGGCCATGTGGTCCAAGTGTGCATCAAAAGTGAAAATTTTGGGCTCATCTTTCACAAATGCTCTAACCAACTCTGCTTCAACACCTCCAGAGGAAGCCTGCTGGATTGCAAACTCCCACCAAAGGTCTTTGGATGGCATTTTCTCCCTCTGAGGCTACTGTTACCTAAAATAACTCCCACACGGAGTTCACTGAAGTCTTTGCTCAAATGGTACTGGAATGGTTAACTGTATGCCAATTTGACTGAGCTAAGGGATACCTAGATGACCAAGAAACACTTTTGTTTTGTTTTGTTTTGTTTTGTTTTGTGTTTCTGGTAGAAATTAGCATTTCTAATTCTAATGTATCACTTGAGTCAGTAAAAGAAATCTGCTCTCCCCAGTGTCGATGTCATTATCCAATTTATTGTGTGCATGAATAAAAAGTCAAGAGGAGAATGGAAGAACAGGAGAACTTCCTCTCTGCTTAAACTGCAACATTTGTCTTTTCTTGCTCTCAGACATTAGCATTTCTGGTTCTCAGGCCTTCAGGGTTGAGCTAGAGCCACACCACATCTTTCCTGAACCTTTGGCTTGCAGATACCAGACTGTGAAATGTCATAGCCTCCATAATCATGTGAGCCAATCCCTTCTATGTATCTCTGTATTTTCATTCTAACCATCTTTGTCCTTTTTATTTGAAAGCACACTTTTTTCAACTTTTACAAGACCAAAGCAAAATAGACATCAAAGAGTCTGCTATTTTCCTTACCCTGCATTAAACTTTTATTATTGTCCTTCCCTTTCTTACTTAGTTCCTTTTTCTGGTTATTTCTGGTGTCTCTTTGATCAGCCTCTTCCACACATTATCTTCCCCACTGTAAATAATATAGGTCTAATCGGTCTTGTAGGAATGTGTCCCTGTGACATTTCTTCTCATAAGTAGTACTTTTAAATTGAACTAATCCTAAATTCCCTCTTTAGGTCATTGTTTTCTTGGAATGCTCTTCCTTTTTTTTCCTTATAGGATTACACAGTTTTATATCAGGATTATATTTGTTAAAGCCTGCTGGAGCAGATATGTCTCATATTTTGATTAGCCAGGATACACCTGCATTTTTCCTAATGACAGTGTGATTTCTTTCTAGAACATTAACTCTTCTCACTAGGAGCAGGGTCAGTTAAGAACCTCTAGTGAGGAAGACAAGGTGAGCTAGGAGAAGTCCTCCAAAGAGCTGAAAGAGTATAATGTAAATGGAAAAGAGGTCTAAGGTGGTATGAGCATGGGCTAACAGATCGAGTGATAACAGCCTATTCCTACCAATCTCTGAGCACACTAACACACAGTTGTGTACTACTAATTCTAACATACAACAGTCTCAATTCCTAATACTGCACTTTGACCTCATTGCTGCTTTCATTTCTACTATGTCTGAGTCTTGCATAAGAAACTACAGCAGTTTGTTTTACCTGTTGTATGAGGAATGAGTGCTCTATCTTATCTATTTTCTTCCATTATTAACTTTAATTTCTTTACACAACTTTAATTCTCAAAAAATAAACCTTTAACTCTCAATGAAAATAATGTTCAGTATCCTATCTACTTGGCCCTCCTTAGCAGTCAACACACCCAGAATAGGTCTCATGATTCAAACAGAAAATGGTTTGGACATTATTTGTATTTAATATAGTGTAAGAATGAGTTTTAAAAGAATCCAAGAGGAAAGGGTGGAACTAAAAAAAAAAGAAAAAGAAAAAAGAGTACCCATTCATAAGAAAGACTAAAAACATTGTCTTATTAATTTGAAAATAGAATAATGAGCTATCATTGCATAATAGTAACTAATGATAATAACCACTCTGTGTTTATTTGTGAATTTGTTCTATGGTTGATGAAAAACAGCATGAATAGGCATTTGCAGTTGTAAAAATGGGAGTCTACTTTACATAATCACTGTCTGAAATAATGATAATGATCTAACAGATTATAACACAATCTGGTATGTAATTGCCTTAATTACCTATGCCAAATAACAAAACATATTCAAACAATCTATGTGATTTTTTTCACCATACAGCCTGTAAGTTTCTAGTTTTGTCCAACATAGTTCTTAGACAGATGTTCTGAGCAAATTTGCCAAGTCCTGAACCCTATTTCATGTCCAACAGAAATGAACAAATTAAATATAGTCAAAATTAGAATTATGCAATTTGTGACTGGGAATAAAAGTAGAACAGGACAATGGAGTTCTTCAACTGAAAAGCCCTCCTAGAAATGGTCCAGGTTAGTGGTTTTTTGTCACTGTGTCAAGGAGTACCATGTCCCTGCAGGCCTGCTCTGAAGTCAGGTGCTTCAAATGCCTGAAATAGGAAAGAAATAGAATCCATGAATAAATTCAATCAGATATCCAGGAGATGAAAAGTTATCTTGAAAGTATATGAAGTAAAATGAACAAATGTGAGAACAAAATATCAGATGTAGAGGACAGGATTGGAGTTAGCAATCATGAAAATGAAAGATTTCTTAAAAATAGCGAGGGACCATGAAAAATCAATGTAACAGCTGTTTGATGATGCAAAGAATAACATAATATTGACTGGAGTCAATGAAAAAGCAGGAGATAGTACAAGCAGCATAAAAAAACCTTTTATAGAAGTAATGGCATAAAACTTCCTGAGCACGAAAAAAGAATTTCACATACAGATAAGTGAGGCATATACAACTTCAATTAACTATGATCAAAGAAAAACCTACCCCTAGGCATGTAATAGTCAGGATTCAAGAAATTCAACAGGACAGAATATTAAAAGCTGTTAGAGAAAAGAAACAAATCACTTATAAAGGAAAGTCCATAAGAATTACAACAGAATTCTCAACCCAAAACCTTAAGTCAAAGAATGCTTGGAGTGAAGATTTGCAAACTCCAAAATGAAAACCAACTCCAACTCATATTTATGTACCCTACAAAACTGTCTTTCAAAATTGAAGAAGAAATAAGATAATTCCATGCAAAAAAAACCTGAATAATTTTATGACCACTAAACCTGCATTCTAGAATATTGTGAAGGACATTCTGGAGAGAGATAATGTATATTACAAGACTATGAACCTCAACAGAATGAATCTATCAGGCAAGCCAAGTAATTAAGCAGAGGGAAAAGAAAGGGAACCAACAACAAGAAAATAACATGATAAAAATAAGTCAATACATATGAGTTAAACTATTAATGTAATGGTCTCTATTCACCAATCAAAAGAAGCAGACTGGTAGAATGGATCCAGAAACAAGATCCAACAATATGCTGTACACAAGAAACATATCTAACTCAAAAAGAAATTTATAGACTGAAAGTCAAGGGATGAACACAATACGACATTCAACAGGAACCCAGAAAAAAACATGGGTAGCTTTTCTATTCAGGGACAAAGTGAATTTAGCCTAGACTGGTCAAGAGAGACAAAGAAGGTCACTACATCCTTGTTGTCTTGGTTACTTTTCACTCGTTGCTGAGACAAAAAACCTGAGACACAAAACTAGGGAAGGAAAGGTTTATTTAGCTTACAGTTTTTGGAGGTTTCAGTCCATAATCAGCTGGCTCCAAGGCAGAGTGGCATGGCACTGAGGCAACACTTCAAGGCAGCAGCCAAGCAAAAGCAGTCAGAGTAGAAGGGGGGCAAGAGCAAGCCTCTTCTCCTCTTTTATATAGTACACAGGACACTCCCACTAGGGTGGGTGTATCATCCACGAATCTCCTTGCCTTCCTTTGCACAGGATGAGGATGTTTACAAAGTAAGACCCCTGGCTCCCTGCTGAGTCTCTCAGTTAAATTTCTGACCTTCTCAAATTGACACAATGAACAGGTAACTACTTGTGCTCTACACTCCAGGATGTAGAGCTGCTGAGTTACTTAGTTAAACTTCTAGACTTCTCAAGTTGACACAATGTATAAACTGTAACACTTGTTAAGGGAATAATTCAAGAGGAAGAGATATCAATCATAAATACATATGCACTAACTACCAGAGTGCAAAAATATATGAAACAAATATTAACAGTCATGCAAAATAAGATAATACTAACCAATCGTAATGGAGGACTTCAGTATCCCACTGCCACAAATAGAACAACTAGACAAAACATCATCAAAGAATTATCAGAAATGAATGAAAGTTTTGAACAAATGGACTCAGTAGATGCTACAGAGTGTTCCACCCCACAACATCAAAATGCACATTCTTCTCAGCTGCACATAGGACTTTCTTCAAAATAAACCACATACTATCTCATAGAATATGCTTGAGTAAATGAAAAGGAATCAAAATTTTCTCATGCATATTATTAGACCATAGTGCAATGAAATTGGAAATCAAGGGCAAAAGAAACCACAAAAACTTCATAAATACAAGGACATTAAATAATATCCTTTTGAACAACCATGGTTCACAGATGAATTTACAGAAGAAATTGGGACAGTTTCTACAATTAAATGATAAGGCCAATATAACATACCAGAATCAATGAGATGCAATGAATTCAGTCCTATGATGGAAATTTACAGAAGTAAATTCCAATGTCAGACAGACAGAACAAGCTCAAAAAACAACCTAAGGTTGAACTTCAAGATTTTAGAAAAAGAAGAGCAAATCAAGCCAAAATCTCACACGAGGAAAGAAATTATAAAGATCAGAGCAGAAATTAATGTGATTGAGACAAAGAAAACAATGCGAAGAATCAATGAATCAAAGAGTTGGTTATTGGAAAGATTAAATAAAATTGACAAATCCTTAGCCAAGCTGATCAAGAAAATGAAAATAAATACTCAAATCCATGCAGTTAGGAATGAAACTTGCAGAAATCCAGATCATCTTTACCTACTTTGAGAACCTGTATTCTAATAAGATGGAAAACAGAAGAAATGGAGAGATTCCTAGATGCATATGAATTACTAAAACTGAATCAAGAAGATATAAAGATTTTAAATAACCCAATATTAGTCAATGAAATTGAAGATGTAATTACAAACCTACCAACAAAGAAAAGCTCGCATCCTGATGGAGTCACTGCTGAATTCTATAAGAAATTTAGAGAAGATCTAATGTCACTACTACTTAAGTTCTTTAATGAAATGGAAAGGCCATTAATATTCCCAAATTCATTTCTGGAAAAAGCATTACTGTGGTACCAAAACCAGAGAACAATCAAGCAAAGAAAGAGAGCCACAACACAGTTTCTCTAATGAACATAATCACAAAATTCTCAGTAAGATAATGGCAAACAGAATTCAGCAAATCATCAAGAAGATTATTCACCATAACCAAGTAGGACTCATCCCAGGGATACAAGGGTGGGTCAACATACTCAAATCAATAAATGTGGCATACCATATTAACAGAATCAAGAACAAGAAACACATGATCATCTCAATAGATACAGAAAAAACATTTGACAAAGTCCAACACCCATTCATGAAAAAAGCCTCCATAAAATTAGGATATATGGTCTTTATCTCAATCTGACAAAAACAATCTATGAGAAACCAACAGCCAACATTATGCTAAATGGTCAAAAAATGAAAGCAGTCATTCAAAAATCAGGAACAAGACAAGATATCTACTAACACCACATCTATTCAATATAGCTCTGGAAACATGAGCCAGAACAATTAAACAAGAGAAAGAAAAAAATGGATAAAGAAAAAAAGAAAGAATTTATATTATCATTATTTGCAAATGACATGATATTCTACATAGAAGATCCCAAATACTCCACCAAAAGACCTGTAAATTTAATAACCAAATTCAGTCATGTAGCTGGATACAAAGTCAACACTCAAAAATCAGTAGCATTTCTATACACAAATAACAAACTCACTGAAAGAAAATTAGGGAAATCACACCTTTCATAATAGTATCCAAAAAAAAATACTTAGGAATCAACATAACAAAGAAAGTAAAAGAGTTTTACATTGAAAACTGCAGTACTCTTAAAAAGGAAATTGAAGAGGATATCAGAAAATGAAAATATTCTCTTATTCTTGGTTAGGAAGAACCAATATAGTGAAAGTCACCATACTCCCAAAATTGTTATACAGATTTAATGCAATCCTGATCAAAATACCAGCAGCATACCTCACTGGATTAGGGAAAACAATCCTAAAATTCATTTGAAATCAGAAAATACCTAGAATAGCAAAAGCAATCCCGGACAACAAAGGTAGGTAAAGCAGGGGGCATCACAAACCCTGTTTTGAAGTTATACTGCAAAAATAAAAATACTGGGTGATCAGTTAAACAGTAGAAGATGCAGAAACTACTCCAAACACTTGAGCCACCTTGTCTTTGACTAAAGGGGTCAAACGCCTTCACTGCAAGAAAGATACCCTCTTTAACAAATGGTGCTAGAAAAACTGGCTTTACATATGTTGAAGTTTAAAACTAGGCTCATATTTCTCACCATGGACTAAACGAAAATCTAAATGGATCAAGAATAAATATTAAAACTGAAACACTAAATCTGCTGGAAAATAGAATAGGCAGACACTTGAGGACATAGCTGTAGGCAAAGATTTCGTGAACAAAACCCAGTCACATGGGAAATATCACACAACATCAACAATGGGGTTCTCTTCTTATTAAAAAGCTTTTGCACAGCAGAAAACCCACCAACAGAGGGAAGACAAAATGCCCAGTGTGGGAAAATATGTTGCCAACTGTTCCTCAGGCAAAGGACAAATATCTAGAACATATTAATGTGTCAAAATAATCAGATCCCCAAATATAAGGACCCTATCTAAGATGGACATTTGAAATAAGCGGAGAATTCTCAGATGAAGTAGTACATGCAGCAAATAAACATATGAAAAAATGTTCAACATCACCAGTCCTTTGAGCGATACAGATTTAAAAAAACACTGATATTTCATCTCACTCCAGAAACAATCGCTATCATCAAGAAGTCAACCAATAACAAATGCTAGAGGAATGTGTGGAAAAAGGAACCACTGTTGGTGGGAGTATAGACTGATGCAACCACTGTAGAAATCAGTGTGAAGATTCCTCAAAAAACTAAAACTAGAGGTTCCATTTATCTCAGCTATTCCCCTTCTTGGTATCATCCCAAAAGAATTAAAAGCATCATACCATAGAGATATATGCACACCCATACCTATAGTGACACAGTTTGTAGTAGCTAAATCTAGGAAACAACTCAAAAGTCCAACAATCAATGAGTGGATAAAGAAGACGTGGTTGTTTTATACAGTGGAGTACTGCTCTGCTATAAAAAAAAGAGTAAACTCAAGACATTTCTAGGTAAATGGATGCATTGAGATACCATACTCTGAAGTAAAATAAATTTGCAATATGTTTAAATATAGTATAGTTTTTCTGGTGTGAGAAACCCAAAGTGTAGATAAAAACAGAAATATATAATAGATGTTGTGAAACATGAAGAAAATGTTTAGATGGAACGGGGAATAGGGAAGGGGAAATAGGAAAGGAAATAGGGAAAAGGGAAGGGGAAATAGGAAAGGAAGGGAAAAAAGAATAGGAGGAAAATATGGAATCAAACTTTTTGTAAATAAGGATGGAAAAAGAGATTGAAGGGATTGATAGAAAAAGAAAAAAAAAGAGAATGAAGATATAGTTATGTACAGGTACGAATTTCATATGATGAATGTTATTATTATGTATATCTAAAATATACCAAATAAAATAAATGCAAAAAATAAAATGGAGAGATCCTTTATGCACATTCCTGTTTCCTACAAAGCTAACTTCTGGCAAAACTCTACTAGAGTATTACAACCAAGCTATACTTAGATGTTAACGGAATCCTTTTACTTTATTCAGACTTCTTAGCTGTGTGTTTATGTGTGTGGGATCCAAAAAGCACAATAGATATTATAAAAGTGATAGAGAAGGAAACACCTAGGAGGGGAAGGGGGTAACCACTGTTAATTTCTTATTGTCTTGTCATGAACTCTTACATTGTGTTCAGAGTTTTGTTAGGTTTGGTTTTGTTCGGTCTTGTTTTGTTAGATTTTACTATGTCTGATGATATGGGCAGCTACTTTGAACATAATGGGCATGTATTATGGCAATCATGGTTGGTTTCCTATTATCTTGTTTTGAAGTCCTATAATGCTTTCATTCTTTTGTTTAAATGGTTTTATTCTGTTTTGTTGTTTGATTTTATTATGTGTGATGGTATGAACAGCTACTTTGAAGAAAACAAGACATTATGGTAGCCACTATTGATTTCCTGTCTTCTCATTTTGAAGTCCTATAATGCTTTTATTCTTTTGTTTTGATTGGTTTTATTCCATTGTGTTTTATTTGATTTTATTATATGTGATAGTATGGGTGACTATTTTGAAGAAAATGAGACATTTTAGTAACCATTGTACTTTTCCTATTATCTGGTTTTGAAGTGCTGTAGTGCTTCATTCTTTTGTTTTGATTGGTTTTAGTCTGTTTTCTATTCTTTGATTTTATTATGTGTGAAGATATGGACAGCTATTTTGAAGAAAACAAGAGGCATTATGGCAGCCATGGTTGATTTCATATTGTCTTGTTTTGAAGTCCCATAATGCTTTCATTCTTTTGTTTTGATTGGTTTTATGCTATTTTATTTTGTTTGATTTTATTGTGTGTGAAGGTATGGACAACTATTTCGAAAAAAAAAAACAAGGGACATATGGCAGCCACTGTTGATTTTCTGTTGTTTTGCTTTGAAGTCCTGTGTTTCTTGCATTGTCCTGTTCTGATTTGCTTTGTTCTGTTTTGTTCTCTTTAAAATAAAAAAAAAATTTAAAAAAGAAGCAATATTTGAATTTCCCTCATGGCTAGTAATATTGAACATCTTTTATATGCCTATTTGCTACCTGAATGTCCTCTGATGAAATGTCTCTTTATGTTTTCTGTCCATTTTTAATTGAACATTTTGTCTTCTGACTGAGTTTTTAAACAACCCATGTATTACACTTTAATCAGAACTGTGCTTTGTAAGCATTCTCTTCCAGTCTGTAGCTTGTCTTTTCATATCTTCATATGCGTTTTTGCAGAGCAAAAGTGTTTAATTTTAATGAGTTTCAATGCATAAATTATTCCTCTTGAGTGTGCTTTTAGTGAGTTAAAAACAATAAGAACTCTGTACCTGCCTCTGAAGATTTTCTTTTTTTTTTTATAAGTTTCACAGCGATATATTTGTATTTAAATCTATAGGAGCCATTTTGAATAAAATTTCATATAAGGCATGGGATTTACTTTGAGCTTTTTTTTTTAGTCTATACATGTCCAATTTCTCTAGCACCATTTATTGATTGAGCTGTGTTTCTTTAATTGAATCACAACTTTGTTAAAAATCAGTTGAGCCTATTTTTGTAGATCTATTTTGCATCCTCTCTTCTCCTCCATTAATCATTATTCCCTCTGCCAACATCATGTTACCTTGGGTATTTTTATCTTGTCATAAACTTTAATATTGGGTTGAATGACTCTACCCACTTTATACTTTATCAGGATTATTTTTAAGGTTGCTGTAAGACCTGTATCTACAAAACTCCATGCTGGAATTTTGGTCAAAATTACATTTAACCTATAGATCAATTTTGAGAGAATTGATATATTTAATGTGTTGAATTTCTCAATTCATGAACACATGCTGATTTAATTATTTATATATTGTTTGATGATTTGCATCAGCATTTTGTAATTTACAGCACACAGAACCTATATTTTGTTACATATATATCTGAATGTTTTATTCAAATATTTAATTTTTCTTGGAGTAATGATAGTGTTGTGTTTTTCATTTTAGTTTTTTCATGTTTCTTATTAGTGTACTGTAATAAATTTTTATTTCTTTTTTATTTTCTGAAAAAGTTTATGCTATCTTATATCCATTGTCTGGCTATATATTACTTTTGCGTGTTTTTGTAGATTCCTTGTAATTTACTGTGTACCAAATAAGGCCATCTACAGATGAAAATGTGTTTATTTCCTCTTTGAAATTTACATGACATTTATTTACTGTCTTGGGTCCTTTAAATATCTTGAATTTTGCTACATTGCATGAGAGTGGTGAGAGTAGACATCTTGCCTTGTTCTCCATCTTAGAAGAAAATATTCAGTCTTTCATCATTAAAAATGATGGTAGTTGTGGATCTTGTGTGGTTCCCATATCAAGTTAAGGCAGTTCCTCTTTATTACTAATCTGCTGAGAGTTAACAAATGGATGGGCATTAAAATGTGTGAAATGCTTCTCCTGTGTCGTTCCATATAACCACGTTTCTTCTTTCGCCTGTTGATTACCAAGTTTATTACTATTGTTGAATGTTGGGCAGCCTTTCATATGCATGGTAAAACCCAGTTAGTCACAGTGTGTAATACCTGTATACATTTTTTGATTCTGTCCTCTAATATACAGCATACTAGCAAGTTTGTGTCTATGTCCTGAGAGATAGTGGTCTGCAGCGTTTTGTTCTAGTTTGTTTTATTTTTATTATACTGCCTTTTTTTGGTGTGTCAGGGATATAAATTTCAAAAATGATTCAAGAAGTATTTCTTTTTTATTTTCTGAAAAAAGTTTATGTAAAATAGACATTTATGGCTTAGTAAAATTCTCCAGTGATTCCACATAGGTTTGGAGATTTCTTTCTTGGGGGATTTATAGTTATGAACTCAATTTCTTTATCTATTCCTTTAAAAATAAATTTTCAAAAAACTATGACTCTGTGGTTCAAAATCAGAGGAGCTACAGAGAAAAAGAATGAATTCCTGCCTACTCCCTAACACTTGTTCTAAATTCTTTTGCTGGTACAACACATATCTAAATAAGTACCTTTATATAGTTTTTCTAAACTTACTGATTTTAGACAGTGCGTACTGATTTCCTGCTAGGAAAGATGTGCTCCTTGCTTCACTTTTATCACCTTCCCCTACTTGTACCTCCCATAGCTTCTAATTTTCTTATAGCTATGAAACATTTCAACATCTTCTTTGGAAATATTTTAGTGGATACATTTCTTAAAATCTTGTACATATTTTCCTCTACTCTGACTCTTAAAGTAATGCACTAACCACCTATTCTTTGTCAAATTCCAATAGCTTATTTCCCCCTTCCTTTGTGAGATGATGCCGTGCCTCCTCACCTGCCCTCCTTTTCTCCTCTCTTCTTTTACTTATGCTGTGTATTTACTCTACCAAGGCTCACATCTTTCATTCTATGCACAACCATATTAATTCTTCTTTACTCAGTCCATATTTTAATTATAAAATATTAAAATCATAAGTTCTATTTCATTATCATTACTAAATATTAACTACAAAGGCAATGTGTAGGCTCTGAATACATTTCCCTTTTAGTGATTTTGTAATAAAAATCTTTATGAGTTTACTATTTGCTCACAAGTACTGTATGCCACATTATAATATTCTATGTATAGAATACAGATCATGAGTTTTGTGAGTCATATTTTAAAGCTTTGATCTTTCCTAGAGTTTTAGGTTCCATTTTTTTCTTGTTGGAATGAAAAACATACACCTTCTGTATCACTGTATAGCGTATTAAAGTAAGGGTTCTGGACTGTCTGGCTCTGGATCAGGGGCCCACTACTTGTTAACGGTGTGACCTAAGTTACTAAGTTATCTACTAGCCCATTTTAAATTATCATAACAAAATATCCAGTGTTGGGTATTTTACAAAGAGGAGAAGTTTATTGGCTCAGCTTTGGAGGCTGGCACCCCAAGATTGGGTGGACCCATCCGCTCAGTTTCTGGTGAGGACCCCATGCGAGGCACCAAACATGATGATGGCACAATGATGGGCATGAATGTGACGACAGGTCACACGCAGAAGAGGACATCAGAGGTGAGGCCGGGGCTACTCTTGCTGATTTTATTACAACTTGTTCCTGTGAAAGCTGACTCTGTGAGACTAGTATTAATCACTATCAAGGGCACTACCTCCAATGGCCTATTTGTCTCCCACTAGGTTCCACTGCTTAGTTTCCACTCCTAAATCAATTTTATTACCACACTAAGGACCAGACATCCAGCATATGACATTTTGGAGGGTGTGCTCAAACCATATCCAAATGATAGAACCTTACTCCATTGTGCCTCAGATTTCCATACCTAGAAAACACAAATGATGAAACTAACACTTTCCTCATGGGATTTCTGGAGAATAAAATGACATAATAAATGTATAGTGTTAGGGCAGTTCCTGGAACTGAAAAAAATTCACTCATGATTGTTAACTACACTTACTACTTTCATCATTATCATTATTTTTACTACTGCAGCTCAGCTTTAAACATGACACAATACTGCTGGGGATCAATTCCAGTATTTGTTTTCTCAGATTTTCTTCTAGGTCAGTGACATCTAATTTTGGTGACTTCCATTTGTATTTTATTTTTGTGATGTTTTTATTGCTGTAGCACTGTCATCTTCAAATTCATTTTCAAAGACCTTATTCTCAGACTTTTTTAATTTCATGGATTGCTATTTCTTTGCATGAATCTTTTCCAAGTTAATTTTTACAACTCATAAAGTAAGCTCTTTAAGTTCTTGCCTATCTGAAAATGGCTGTAATTTTGATTTAAATTCAGTGTCATCTTCTTTGGAATGTGGAAGATCTTGCTGTACTGACTTTTATCATCTATTGTTTGTGCTAATAAGTCAATATTGTGAGTCTGACTTTTGTTCCTTTATAAATATTCTGGTTGTTTTAGTCAGTTTCATATCTCTGTGACAAAATACCCAGAAATCAACCTAAAATGAGAAAATAATGGTTTCATCTCATGATTTCAGAGGTTTCAGTCCATGGCTGCTTAGCTTATTGCTTTGGGTCTGCAGTAAGGCAGTAAATCATGGTGGGAAGTGCACAGTAGTGCAAAGTTGCTCACTTGATAGCAGCCAGGACGGAAAAAAGGAGGAGGAGGAGGAGGAGGAGGGAGATGAGGAAGAGGAGGAGGAGGAGAATGAGAAAGAAGAGAAGAAGGAGAAGGAGAGGAAGAAAAAGAGGAAAAAGAAGAAGAGGAAGAAGAAGAGGAAGAGATGAAAGGGCAAGGGTCCCAATATACCCATTAAGGGCATATTCCCAGTGACTTTGTTAAAGTTCCACCATCTCTCAATAGCATCATGGTTCAGGATGTAGCCTTCAATACCTGAACCTTTGGGAGACACTTAAGATCCAAAACGTAACACTGGTTACGATTTAAAAACTTCAGCCAATCTCTGTGTAATTGGAATTCTGAAATATTCTGAAGGTGTGTTGAAGTATGTGGCATTGTTTTACTATTTCTCCTTGGTTCTGTGTTTGCCTTTTAAAACTGGAAACTTCTTATTCCTTTCTGTCTGTGCTTTCCTGTGGAACTCTTATCAATTAGCATTAGAATTGCTAAATTGATCTTCCTATTTTTATTTCTTTTGTTTACATAGATTTTTTCATTTTATAACTTTTCTTTGTCTACATGGATAATTTTAGCTTTTGTCTTCTAATCTTTCTAACTTTGATATAATTTCTGCAATCATATTTTTATTTTAAAGAGCTTCTTATTGCCCTTAAAATGCATTTTAGCAGAGAAACCCACTTTAGATTTACAGTCAGTATGCTCCTAAATCCAGACATTTCCACTTTGCATCCATAATGTATTTCTGAAAATGAAACAGTCTGAAAATATGTACTGATAGCCTGTTACTTTCTATATAAAAAGTTATATTTCCAGCAGATTTGCTTAAGTGTAGTTAAAACAGGAGAATCAACATTTAATATAAAAAAACTTAAAATATTGTTGCATGATTATATATGTTTAGATGGTAGATATCAGATAGTTCATATGTAGCTGCTCCGTATCAGCAACATGCTGTTTTCATGATAGACCGTAAATACTACACTTCTAACCAGGGACAACAGCTGGCACACAACAGTTAATACATAGGTTGCCACCAGGGATATAGCTCAGTGGCGTACCACCTGCCTGGCAAGTACAAGGTCCTGGGTTTGATTTTCAGTACAAAAGAAAACCTAAAAAAGAAAAACACATTTGCCAATAAAAACAGGGCAAGGGCCAGGGATTTATCTCAGTGGCATAAACGCCTGCCTGACAAATGCGAGGTTGTGAGTTCGATCCGCATTACAAGAAAATAAAAAAGCGGGGTTGGGGGCAGTTCCCTGAGAAAACATGTTACTCATGAGGAAAAGAATAGACTGACAATTTGAAGGAAGTTGAAGAGAGAGAGTTAAAATGTAGTCATGGTCAAGAGTGATGAAAATTGCTGATGGGTAAGTTGGACAGAAAGAGGAAATTTAGGCAAACTGTGAAACTCAGAAACTGGCAGAGAGTCTTATTATTTTCATATTGTTGCAGGCACCACTGATGATGTTCAGAGGACATAGTTGTTTTAAAATGAAAAACTATAGAATTGAATTTATTTTCCTCAAGTTTATATCTATGGAATTCTTTTATAAGTGTTATAAAAGATATTAGACAGTCCTAGTCCTACCAAGTTCAAGGATAATATTTATCATTGTATTTGTGTAGCCCACAAGTTATTTTCAGCAAGCAGTATCAAATAGACTGCTTATCACAACGACTAACTTTTTCACATCGATATTCTGAATGAATTCAGTACCTGCTTTCTCAGCATGACATTTAAAATACTTTAACCTCTTTTCAATCTCTTCTCAAGGCCAGTTTTATTTGCAAGAGGAACAATTGCAAAGATTAGCTCACACTGAGCAAAACAGTGGGATGCTTTTCTCCTTTAGTGTCATCAACACTTGGCACACACATCCCTTTATGAACTCTAGGCATGCTTTTCAAAGTAATTACTTATACTTTTGTTGTTCTACCAATTGTGTTTGGAAGGCAACTTGAGAATTTCCATATACATCATTCTGTGTAGAATGTACAATGAGTTTGGGCACATAACTTTTTATATACATATGAGCCAAACACTTATTTTGCAAAAGTATTGTATGTTTGTTCACTTACTGTCAGTCACAAGAGTTACTGCAAGAAAATAGCAAATAAGAGGACATCATTCAGGTTATATCAATACATGAAAATACATAAAATAAAAAACCTCTTCTACAAATAGGTAATTCCTTTCAGGTTTCCTGTATGTCTTTGCCTTATTGTCTTTTATTCTGAAAATTTTCTTGTTTGTCTGACAACCTTTGACTGTCTCTTCATATCTAAGAATAGGACAGCAAAATGGACATCCATGGGCTGGAGTGATCCTCTGAAAAGTTTGGGTTTAGGAAGGGTGAGGCTTCCCAAATTTCAGACTTTGAGATTTTTACCTTGTGGAGCTAATTCTGTTGTTATCTTCAAAGTGCTTCCTTCATTTACTTTATAAGAATTTTCTGAGTCTGGGAACCAGCGCCATGTGCAGGCTACCACCAGAGTGGAACAGGCAGACTCAAGCCTCACCCAGTGAGTCAGTGTCATTTGTGGACCAGGTGTAGAGAGAACAAGGCCATACCAGCAAACAAGCCCAGTCTGGGAACGAGAGCCATGTGCAGGCCACTGCCAAACTGGAGCAGCCAGACCCCAGCCCCTTCTGGCACATGGACTGGCAAACAAGAAGTACCAACCTCCCTTCCTCTACCACAAGCAACTGGCTTATCTGAAGAAATACAGGCTGTGATAATAGCTATGGAAGTGAAAAGAAATTGGATGCCTGTGGTGCTCTGTTGTTTCACTAACATTGCAGGTCTGGTCAGTAGTCTGATCATAGGTTCAGAGGATAGAGGCACACAGTGTGACATCTAGCGGGGATCTCCTCCTGAGGGTAGCAGCCATTGTTGATTCCCTGCGGTCTTGTCTGAGAAGTCCTATATCATTTCCATTGTTTTGTTGGTTTGGGTTTTATTCTCTTTTGTTTTGTTTGATTATTCCAAATCCAATGGCAGGAACAGCTATTTCAAACTTAGCAAGATATATTGCAGTAGCAATTTTGGATTTACTATTGGCTTATTTTGAAGTCCTTTATTGCATTCATTGTTTTGTTTTTATTGTTTCTATTCTATACTGTTCTGTTTGATTTTTACTATGTCTGAAGTTATCTGCAGCTATTTTGAAGACATCAAAAGGCATTATGGTAACTATTATTGATTTTGTAATGTTTTGAAGTCCTGTATCTCTTACACTGGTTTGTTTTGATTGATTTTATTCTGTTTTATCCTCTTTAAAATAAAAAATAACAAAAAAAGAATTTTCGGTGTGTATTTTTGGAAGAAAATAAGTTCACCAAAGTAAAATTTTGTCTATTCTGTTTCTTTTCATTTGCATTGTTCTAATAGCTACAAATGTTATTTAAGAAAAAAAATTGCTTTCCTACTACCCATGAATAACAAGTACCAGACTTTTCAAATAATAGAATAAAATGGGTCCAGGTTAAGTGTTAGGACAATACTGCAGAAAGCAGGAATAATGGGTCTTATTATGTTGAGAATGTTAAAGTGACACATTGTGAAGTAATATTGCAGAGATTTTATTTTATTTTTGTTTTAGACCATGGGCAAACAATGGAAAAGATGAAAGCAAATGTTATAGAGAATTTCTTGAATCTGGTCATCAGACAACAAAATGTATAATGATGTTGTCCTCCTCAGAAATATTCAAGAAAATGTTAGGCATATGTAATTGACCTACTTACCTGTTTACCAAATATATAGTAATTCTAAATTAGTATAATCTAATGTTAAAAGTAGCAAAATGGTTAAGTGAAGTATGTCAATGTAATAGAAATAACTATATCGTTTACAGTTATTAAAAATGCAGCAAAAAAGCCACCTAACATAAAACACCAAACTAGTGATGGACAAATTTACACACATATACATATAGTAAAGGTTCCCATTATCCTAAAAGTGTATTATGAAATATACCAAATACAATACTAAAATAATTAACATAATTCTCTCTTGCGCTTGGATTAGTTTCTAGTATTTTCTTTGTATTTATTTTTGTATAGAATTAAGATATTTTGGACTATAAAATGTAGAAAATTCCATTTAACTGGCTTAAACACTATTATAGGTTGTGTCTAGATGTCCTCCCACCCAAAGCCCCATGTGGTCATAGATGGGGTTTTTCCAGAGGCAGCTGGATCTAGAGTGTGTGATGCTGGGATTGATTCATCATGTAATGCTATGATTAAAGGAACTAGGATCAAGGATGTGTGTGTTACCCACCCTAAGTAGCCTGGCTAAGATATAAGGAATAGAAAGAGATGTGGTCAACCCTTCCTGCTCTGCAACCTTCTGCCCACCATGAAATTTTTCTCCTCTGTGATGCCACCCTGCCTTGGAACCAGCCAATTATGGACTAAGACCTCTACAAATTGTGAGCCAAACAAATCTTTCCGTCTTGAACTTTGGTTGTTGGGTATTTTGTCTCCACAAGAAGAAGAGTAATTAAGACAAATGATAAGGACACAAATAAATTTCAGATGCAGGACAGTAAGAAAGTGATATATCCCACAGTAGAATGATATTATAATAGCTCTTAGCTCTTTTAATTGTGCCAACATGTGCTACCTCAGTATGGTCCTGCTTTTGTTCTCAGACTGTCACTATATACAAATAAGTAAAATATCTTGAATCTTTGCTTGTCAAACAACATTGAAATACAAATAGGGAAAAAATATACTTTTCTTAAATTCTTCATAAATGTAAGGAAGACCTCAGACCCCAAGACCAGAATGTGTTACATATTTGTTCTTAGAATCATCATTGACCAGGAAAATTAAATTTAAAACATTCACCTAAAATAATCAAATCCAATCCCTAGGGTAGAATGGGTCCTGATATCACTGAAGAACATCTCCATGGAATTTCTAGATATATCAATTTTCTGATAGCAAAAAATAATATCAAACAAGACCTAAATATGTGGAAAGTTACTCTATACTTATACACAGAATAATTGTATTAGTTTCCTATTTTTACTGTGATAAAGTGCCATAATATTAGTGACATAAAGTGTTGCAAATTTTTATTTTTCAGTTATGGAGTTCAGCAGTGGTTTTTGTTTATCAGTGCTGGAAAATTGAAACCAAGACCTAATACATGCTAGGCAAGTACTCTGTCGCTGAGATACATTCCCAGCTAGACATGGAGTTCAGAAGCTTGATCAGCAGTTGCACATTTTCTGGATGTCCTAGGACAGAATCCATTTTCTTGCCTTTTCTAGCTTCTAGATGTCATCTTCATTCCTTGGTTCATGGCATTTATCACCCTGATTACTGAGATAAATTTTTATCTCCCTATCTGCTTCTTACATTTCTACTCCCTTTTGAAAGGAATTCTGTAATTACATTAGGCCTACCTGTATAATCTGGGGTAATCTCCCACTTACTACATACTTAATTACATTGAAAAATCTCTTTCACCATGTAACATAATATAGTCACAGGTTGGAGGACTGGTAAGTGGACATCTTTGAGGGATGATTATTGTGTCTTAAATAAAATTAACATGAATTAACATTGCACAGTTACTTACATTGCAAAGTAACAACTGTCTCCAAAAAAGTAGACACATTCAGTGTAACTTAAAAATTGGGAGTTTATTTCTAAATGCATATGGAAAAACAAAATTCCATGCTAAATCAAATTCAACTTTGAATAAAAGTAAAGGCCAGAGGAGATAGAGATTTCCTATACAATATATAGATATACTAAAAGATTTTGTAATAAACACTGGAAAGACAACAAGCAATTAGACAACGTTTCAAAGTAGAGAATTGTAAAGTTGGAGGAATATACAATTAAATTAGCAGCTTGGATCCTCAGAGAAATGATGAGTTGTTTATTGGTGAGGTAAAGAAGGCTAACTCTATACAAAAGTGAAAAAAAGCTAGGATTTCTATCTTATACTGCATACAAAGATGGACCCTAAATAGATAAATTATCTGTTAAAATCAAAGCACTAGATAAACAAAGCAACATGCACAGATGTTAAAAAAGCACTGAACAACATAATGCATAACTATACAACATATAACAAGTACATAAACACATTTAAGGATACACATCAAACACATAATTGTAGCTGCCTTAACAGGGGGCAGAGAAATGAAAACAGATAGATAGATACAGATATAGATATAGATATAGATATAGATATAGATAGATATAAATATATAGAGATTATTATAAAACACAAAAAACCATTGCCTAAATAATGACAGTATATTATCAAATAATTATTATGAACCGAAAGTCTGACTAGCATGAACAAATGGGTAGAAAGTGAGGAGGAAAAGAGAAAGAAAATGGACAAATATTTGCACAAGAGGGGTAAAGTAAAAAAGGAATTTTTAAAAAAGTCATACCAAGACTTCAGACAAGCCCATATTTGCTGACAGAAATAGTGCCCTGCAGTTATCCTGTCAATAGTTACTTCTAGCTGGATGGTCAGACTCCCTTCCAGACAACAGAGAAATGTGTGCACTTGGAATTCTAAGACATACCCACAGGTCCCATAAAAGTACTAGTTCCAATCCTGGCCAGGAAGCCATATAATTTTCATTATTTTGTTGAGTTTGGTTTTGTTCTGCTTTGTTTGGTTTGATTATGTTAAATCTGATGGCATGAGCAGCTATTTGAAAGATAACAAGATATATGATGGTAGCCATTTTGGATTTACTATTGGTTTGTTTTGAAGACCTCTATTGCATTCATTGTTTTGTTTTTATTGTTTCTATTCTATTCTGTTCTGTTCAATTTTTACTATGTCCTAAGTTATCTGCAGCTATTCTGAAGATAACAAGAGGCATTATGGTAACTACTGTTAGTTCTGTAAGGTCTTTAAGTCCTGTATCACTTATACTGGTTTATTTTGATTGGTTTTATTCTGTTTTATTTTCCCCAGTTTTATCCTCTTTAAAAGAAAAAAAAAAGCACTTGTTCATGAATTTAGCTATGTATTGGAAAGCTTCAAAAGAAACTGATGTCTAGATCCAACCCTGAGAGGCTCTGATTTTTAAGACGTACTTAAGGTAATTCTACCATGTAGACATTTGAAACCTACAATGCCATTTGAGAGATGGCCCTCACCTAAAGGTCTACTTTCCTAACAATCCTTTCAGTTGAAGGCGTTATGAGGCTTTCAGGAGAATATTCTCTGTCATACTGATTTCTTATTTTACTGTGTATTTTATCTTCTGATTCACCCATACATGTGCTAATTCACTTTATAGGCTGTTTGAATAGAAATGAGAGAGAGAGAGAGAGATCTATACAGAGAATGGTGAAGAAAGGTAGGAAAAAAAAAAACCTGAATCAGAAGGATGGAAGGAATTAGACAGCAAGAAAATGCAGAAGGTATCTGGCTGAACTTGTTCACAACTGAAGCAGGTTAGTGGCACAGTAGGGATTGAGAAGGACCTTGCAGCCCTCATATAAGACAGGACTGTGAGTGGGTCAGCGGCACAACAGTCTGGGTGGCCTGGAGAGACATCAGAGCCTCCCTCGCAAAGTGAGAAAAAGCTACTGAGTGAAAGAGGAAAGACAAATTGACAGCAGTCTAAAGACTTATTTCAGTGAATAACTATTTGAAAATGCTTTAAATTCTTTTAAAATCTGTAGTTACATACCGAAGTTAGTTTGCATTAGTGTTGGTCACTAAACTATGGTTCTTTGAATTTGCCCTTGGGCCCTGCCTGGGCCACCTGGAACATGAGAATTATTCAGCCTTCAAAGATCAAAGGGGAAGGCAAAAGCTGTGAGTGAAAAGAATAAACTAGAAGATTGAATAAAACACTGCTGTGGTATAAATCAATCAGATTTAATAAGCGAGGCTTTGTTCACTGCAAAAAAGAAAAAAAGTCACATTCACAGCCATGTAGAACCCAACAGTGCTGAGGCACCTTAGTTTCCATGAGATCCACTTGTTACCTTCCTTACATTTAAAAAACGTATTCCCTCTCTCTCTCTCTCTCCCTCTCTGTCTCTCTCTTTCTCTCTCTCTCCCTCTCTCTCTGTCTCTCTCTTTCTCTCTCTCTCCCTCTCTCTCTCTTCTTTATTGCTACAAAATAGCCTTGCCAGAACTCCAGTTATTTGAGGTAAATCTTAATCTTTGTTTTTCGCAACCAAGAAGGCAGAATACAATAAACACAAAGGGGAGATACAACCTTTTTTAATATATATATACCAGGAATTGAACTCAGCACCTTGTGCTTGCCAGGCAGGCTCTGTGCCACTGTGCTATATCTCCAGACACAGTCTTATTCTTATACACACTACAAAACAAGTATATCTGATTCCTAAAAAGTCTCAGACATGATTATGATGACAAGATGATATCAATTAATTCATTCATAAAATTTTCGAGGATTTTCTGTTTCTCAAGAACTTTCTTTGCATTGAGCAACAAACAGTGTTGAATAAACAAAACAGCTAAGTGTCAGACTTTAGGGAGCTTAATTCTAGTGCAGAGGCCAAAAATGAATAAACCAATAAGTCATATCTTCAAAGTCATAAAATTCACATGTGCTACTTCCTCAGTGCTAAGAATATAATTTAAATCTAATTTGAATTTTGAATTATGTGTTCACTGAACTAACCGGGTGTTTTAAACACATTACACCTAGTGATTCTATCTATTGGTAATATAAACTTTTAACAGAATCTCCATCTTGCTCAGAGTTTTGTTTTATCTCATTAAGTCCTGACAATTTGTTTTAAGCAGTAGGTAGGGCTAATTTCCAATGCTTTGTTACTCTGCTGTTAAAGAAAAACTCAAACTATTCTTCTAAAACACATTATCAGTGTTTCTTCCCAACCTGCTGAGAAAAATTACTGCTGACTTAGGTTTGTATTGACATTTAGATTAATTTTTGATTTAGTAACATTTCTCCTTATAAAAATAAATCTTTAACATTTCTAGATATTGCACTAAAGAAAAAAATAAAAACCAAAGTGTTAAACAGCTGGATAGTTACTCCTGTACTTGAGTCAGGTTAGAGTTCTATGAGTGAGTGTGTGTGTGTGAGTGTGTGTGTGTGCGTTTGCGAAGGGTCCAAGATCTATAGACTTGTGGGAAAAGCCAAGGATAGTCGATTAGCAAAAGTTTGTTTTCAAGAAGGTTTCTGAGGGAATGATCATACTAAATTTTCTTTGCAGAGATTTGTTGTCCAGAACCCAAACTAGTACCTGTGAGTCAGGGGTAGATCGGCTACAGAAAAAACAACGTGTAAATAGAGCCAGAACAGATGAGGAAGCATGAATAATTTCAGAACAAAGATTTTCTCCCTTCCAGTAGACCCATTATGGTTGAAAACCCTAACACTGAAGCAGATTGTTCAGGTTCAATACCTGACCTCCTATCTAAATTAGTTTAGGCAATTTATTTTGTGATAGTAAGACGAAAGGGGAAAGGCAGCCGCAAATTCCTCTCATTACTGTTGACAAGCCTTTTACTATGTGGCTTTGTTTGGTACTTTTCAGAAGTGGAGGAATGTTTCTCTGTTTTTTGAATCTGGGTCAGTAATGGGGCTTGCTTTACCAAAGAAGTGACAATTGTGCAGCAGCTAGTCCTACGTCTGGAGATGCTTTGAATTTTAGAAGGTGCTTCAGTGTAGAGAATTCTGAGCTATCTTACTAAAGGAGGAAATCACTGGGACCATAAATGGCACATTTCTTGATGAGATCACTTGACAATATAAGCTTCTATCAGTTTGCCAGATGAACTCAGTCTCATTGGTAACCCCAGTGGGACTAGCGTAAGAACCACCCAATTGAGTTATACTGAAATTATTGACCACAGGATCACAAAAACTAATTGATTTAATTGCCAAAATTTTGAGATGTTTGTTATGCAGAATTGATAACAAATACACTCGCACTGTTTAGCCTCCATTTTCTCCCCTGTAAATAAAGATGATAATATATCTGGTACATGGTAAGCTCTGTGCTGAGTGTGGTATTCATTTCAGTACTCACTTCTCTGCAGTGCAAAGCAAGGATCTCATGCCCCAAACTGTCTACATTGAGGAAATCTGTGCTTGCATTGTGTGAAACAATAATGGAACTGATCCTACTGTTTTTCAATGTTCTTGACCGTGGTGGCCAAAGTGAGGTACCCTGATGTAACTTTGTGGGCATGAATTAGGCAGCATTGGTGTCCACCTGATAGATAATTAGCTGCATGAGCTCAGAATCAAGGGACATTCAGTTGATGTGGGACAGGGAGTTTTGCACAAAGGGCTTGAAGAGGTTTATTCTATATTTTAATGCAGGGGCACAAGTCAGGTGAATATGCTTTGTATTTGTGTTGATGCATCAGTTTTGTGCCTACAGCCTGAGGTGGCCTGGAAAGAGCCTTGTAAAGAACTAGTAAAGCAGCATCAGATGTTTCTACCCCAAATGTTTCTACCACTCCTAGATCCTCCTCGAGGGATGTGGCTTCCACAATAAATGAAAGAAGCATTGTTTGTTGCTAAATATAAATGCTTAGTTTAAATCCTCATACTTAGAGTATAGAAGCCATTAATATAAATATTTTAAAATTTTACTCTGAATAAGCTATAAATTCATGCAATTACTACAGTCGTTTTGTATACATGCATGCTATATACATTTGAAACATTACTAGTAATGCAATGACAATTTCTAGCATTGTATCAGTCTTATCACATACAATTCTGTTCTACACCCAAATATATGTAAAATTTTAAATAGTAATTTAAACATTAAATTAAAATAGTGATTTTAAATAGTAGTGCAATAGTTATAGCTTTCTTTTACCAGCACCTGCTAAGTGCCAGATTCTATTTTTTCGTGAAGTTATTCATGCTTACAGAAATGCTGGGTCATTCACTCTTACAGAAATGCTGGTACTGCACAAGTTTTCTCAAGTTTACAGATGAATAAATTATACCAAAGCAAAATTAAACAACTGTCTCACTGTCAAACATCACTTCACTGACTTATACAATTGTCAGTAATTACTTGCATCTGAGTTTCACAAGGAAAAAATTCAAATGTCAATGTCTTTTCACTCATACATTGAAAAAGAGGTTTCAAGTGAGATTTTTGTGTGTGAAAACATATAAGTACTCTACTTATACTGAAAACTAATTTGAAACCATAAGAATGGGATATGCATTAATATTTTTGTTAAAATGCATCACTATGTAAAAGTTGGATGTTTGTCATAGTTTCCAGTGCTACATCAACCACTAAGGGCAACATCAAGCATTTTATAACTGCTCAGTCTCTAATAGAGCCCAACTCAACACCAGGCAATGTTAATACAGTAACTAATAAACAGGATTAGAACCAAAGAATGTTTAATTCCACAGGACAAGTGCATTTTACTGCACCACCCTGTCTCTATTCTTTTTTAATTTTCTCTCAAGATGTAAGAATACATTGTCTTTTAAGGTTTCTGTTGATAGTCTACAGTCTCTGGTGTTACAGGAAATTTCACAGAAACTCAGCTACAGAAAGAATTAATTTAGTTCTAGTTTTAATTTTGCAAAGAAAGAAAAAAATTGTAAACACTTACCTGACTACTTCAGAATTCAATCATTTAGAAACCTTACTTTTAAGACAGGAAAGGAAATACGTACAGCTTCCACTGACTCTTTCTTAGAGGTACAGACTGAGGAACACGGCAGGATGATGTGCCTAATCCCATTCACCAACCTTCCCAAACTTCCTTAGCAGAGGAGAAAGCAGTAGGGGAAATTGCCAACATGAAAGTCAGTCTGGTGCATGAACATGCAGGGAACAGTGGAGGGAGATGCCAACACCCATCCAAGACCAGGGGGGGAAGACAAAGAGCAGCTCTCAAGAATCCTGTGTCAGCTTGATCTCAACATACCAAGGCTCTGGACAAGGTCTCTGGGGAGGACATAAAAAAATCAAAGACAGAGAACAGATGTTCTGGGAGCTTAGAACCCCACTGGGTGAACTCAGTCCCATAGGCATATGTGACCAACTCTACAAGACATGTCAGTCCACACTTCCTGCCTTTCAGAATAATTTCTGGTCCAGAGGTCAAGCATTCTCAAGGGACCGGGAGGCTGATAGAGTCACACTTGTCACTACAGCAGCTGTTAGCTTGGCTTGTCACACTTCTATGCAGGTAGTAAGAGCAGGGTAAGACAAGTGGATTCAGGAACTTTCTTACTTAGACAGACAAGAAAAGCAAGATCAACACAGTGTCAGCTCCTTGTGTCCTTAGTTCCACAAGAAGTCCCTAACTGGAAAGGCAAGGTGACTGACAATATGGGTAACAAGGTCACTCAACTAGTCTCAAACTACAAATAGGTGATCCTGCAGATTTAGACAAAAGCCTGGCACAATTTCTTAAGTGAGCGTAAGCTGAGAAGTCCTGAACTCAACTGAAAACCAAACTAGAAGGATACGTGAAAAAATCTTCCAAAGACAAGGCTAAGAAACTACCTGAGAGAGATGTCTTGCTCCAGGAAATAACTCTAGGCGTCCTGCCAAGACTCATGCCAGGTGATGGGGAAGTCTTGCCTTTGTGGCATATTTAGGGATGTATAAGGTTACCAGGATGCCATGGTGGAAGTCGTCCTGCATTTCCTTGGAGTGAACTTCCTCTGTCTAAGTAACTCAAGTAAAGGTGACTTCAGACTTCCATATCTGTCCCTGCCCTATTACTACCATCATGGGACATGTGACTAAGGCCCAAGCAGATGATTTCATAGCTTGAAATACAAGGTTGTATGGGTACAAGAGTAAGGCCAATTTGGTGGGAATCATTCCAGAATTTTCTTTTACTTTTTCTTTCTTTCTTTCCCTCCCCCCCCCACCAGGGTCTTTCTATGTAGTTCAGGCTGCTTTTGAACTCACCGTGTAGCCCAGGCTGGCCTCAGCACATGGCAATTTCCCTGCCTTGCCCTCCCAGGGGCTAGGATATAGGTGTGTGCCACCATGCCTGGTTCAGAGTTTTCTGTAGTTACCAGGTAGCATCCTTTCTCAATTTATAAGATAGGGAGTTGTTTTATTTCTATTTTTTTTTAATTTCTATAGCATAAGATGTGTAATTTTAGTCTTCAGGTATAGGATTCAGTGAAATTAATTATGTTTGCAGTGTTATATAAACATCACTACTATCTGTTCCTAATACTTTTCCATAATCCCAAACAGAAAATAAAGCATTAACTCCCCACCCTTCACTCCTTTTAGCCCCTGGCAATTTTGAATCTATTTCTCTTTTGTCTCTATAAACTTGCTAATACTTGATAGAAGGGAATGCATAAAATATTTTCAACTCGTGTCTGGTTTATTTCACTTGGCATAATATTTTCAATCTTCAGTCATGTTGTATTATCAGTCATATTGTATTATGCTGACTAATATTTCATTATGTGTATATAACACCTTTTGTTTATCTATTTCTCCATCAAGATCCCTTGTGTTGAGAATTTTAAAGAAAACGTAAAAACTATAAGACCTGGAGTCATTTTTTATGCTACCTGGCAAAGGACAGTCCATATTTCACTTCTTTATAGAAAAGTAAGACTGGGCACAGAGGAATTGAATCATTGCTGTAGACTCAATGGGTTGTGCCTAAAACCAGTCCTAACTCTGAGCCTTTTTTAACCTATGAAGCACAATACTGTGCTTAAGGTAGTTAACACTAGATTTCTTACAAACAGGAATCATAAAAAACAAATCACTGGACAAATAACATGCTGAGCTACATTCTAGAGAAGCAAATTTTATAAAAGGGTTCCTTATATCCCTTCTAAATCTACAATGAAAATTTTCTGACTTTCCAGTTAGGATTGTAATTGTAAACTGCTGGTGTCCTAAGTAGGGGATTTTGTATACGTCTTGTTGCTCAAACCCCTCATCCTTACTTCCACCTCCCAAGAAATCTTAGTGATTCTCTTGAATGACACTATCTTTTCTTCCTAAAGTGTGCATAGAATTAATAATAGGAAAGAGCACTTGGAGGTATCCTCACGGCACAATTTCTTTTCTTTTCTTTCTTTCTTTCTTTTTTTTTTTTTTCTTGCCTTTTTGGTTTTTTTGAGACAGGGTTTCACTCACTATGCAGTCCAGGCTGGCCTTGATCTCACTTTGTAGCCCAGGCTGGTCTCGAACTCACTACAATCCTCCTGCCTCAACCTTTGAGGGATGCACCCTCATGCTCAGCCCTCATGAGTTTAATACCAAACTGTTGTTGGACCTTTCTTTGACTGATTGATTAATTGATTGATTGATTTCGCTTCCCCTTCATCTCCTCCTCCTTTTCCTTCCTCTTTCCCTTTTTCTTCTTGCTCTTCTCCTACTCGCCTCCTCCTCCTCCATCTTAATATTTTTCTATTTTTATTTTTTCTCTAAAGAGACTGCTTTATCATAGTTATTATAATTTCTGTGAAAAGATTTTATTGGATTCAACTAGAGAACATACTCATAAGTGAAATAAATCAGACTCAATGTGTAAACATCATATCATCTCCCTAGTGTGAGAAATCATATATATATATATGATAATTAAGGTAGTTATACTACTTTTTCTTAGTTCATTGAAAGGAATGATTTGTCCTAATATTGTCTGGACAAGTAAATGAAAACATCTTCATCTCTGAGTAACTAATTTAATGATAATATGCAACATATTAACAATTGTTACCCTTTAATTATCGTGTTTTGAAATTTTGCTATTTTTTCCTCTTTAAAATAAAAGAAAGAAAGAAAGATTTTTATGGGGTTTTTTTGTTTTGTTTTTTTCTTTCAAATTTTATTTTTATTAGTATATGTTTTCAGTACATAGTGATTACATTCATTGTAGGAAGTTGGTGCATGTGTATAATACATCTAAATTCTTTTTACAATCCTGAAAATCCACTTTTCTTACTCCCTTTTCCTTGCATCTCTTGTCCTCTTTTTTTTCTTTTTGAGAGAGAGAGAGTCTCACTATATTGTGTAGACCATTCTTAAACTCACGATCCTCCTACCTCAGCCTCCAAAGTAGTTAGGATTACAGACATCTCCCACTATACCCAGATGTTGAAATATTTTTTCAAATCCCACAGTACTCCTGAGTTTGCATCAATTTCACCATATATAAGTTTCTGAAATGTCATAGAAAAGGGGAAATTATTATAAAAAATGTAACTGATGGCTATGAACCAAATAATAAAACTGAAGAAGTTGCAGATTATGTCCTCTGCTCTGAACTAGTTGCCAAAATTACTATCTTTTCACTAAATAAAATTTCTACAACTCCCTTTAACCAATTTCACAATTTATTTGCTCTCAACCTGTAACACATCAAATAGTTCATACAAGTACAATGCAAGCCTTTTCTTTCATTCCCTCCCTCTCTGCCTTCCTCCTTCCCTCCCTTTTTATATCAAGTTATATTCAAAGCTTTGTTTACTTAAAAAAAGAAGAGACAGGGGATGCCTTGATGAAGACTAATGTCTTGCCTGTTCCACATTCACCCACAACTGTCCCTGTGGCTTTGAGTAAAATCCACTGAAAACTTTTGCTGTTCAGTGTGTTAATTTATAACAAGAGTGGTATTCTCCAGGCAAGAGAATAATTCTTCTAGTCCTTCTTTGTATGTGTTGTATTCCAATCTTTTCACTATGTTTGACTCCTTAAATTTGTCTCGAAAGACTCCATAAAGATTAAGGGCTTTGGTGAATATATTTTATATATATATATATATATATATATAAATCATAATATATAATATGATTCACACAAGTGAATGGGTGTGCCAGAGGTCCTTGTTGGTCTCCATATACCCATTTCTCCATTTTCCAAACATTTTTTACTCTAATTCTTTTCTGTAGAAATATAATGGTTGTATTGAGCAGGTACATGTAGAAGGCACTGTGCTATTTAAAAAGTTTATAACCATTACCTCTTCACTTGAGCCCTCTTAACAGTGCAAGTCCTTGTACTGTTGGCCTTTATGCTACATCACTGTTCTCAATCTTGGCTCCAAATTATAATCCTTTCTAGTTTGGGGAACTTTTGCAAAACTTAATACTGATCACACTCAGACCAACTAAATTAGAATCTCTATGCAAACCAGGCATAAACATCTTTAAAATCTCCCCCAAGTGATTGTTGTATGTTGCCAAGATTTAGAGGAATTTTTATTCCAGCTGCAAAGAATATTAATTTTCTACATTCTCTTATCTAAGTGAGAACATTTTAAATGTAGAATGAATGTGCGCTTCTCTCACTGATGCTGCCATTACTTAAGATGTTCTTGAAATTCTTTTTATGGAATTGCTTTTAGCCACCATTAGAAAAATTCTCTTTCACTGCCCTCAGCAGAATTGCAAGGAGACTCACAGAGCTCTGTGTTCACCTGGGGATACCGTCCTTCCCCGGGGTTCTAGCTGTACCCATGCAGGGTGAAAGTGGATGCAGAGGTCTGCAGGCTGTCAGCAAGATCATACTCTGCACCCACCCCCTCACCTTTTTAATGCCTAGGATCAAGGACACTAGAATTAGAAGTGATTTTCAACCTCCTTTTGGCAGACATTCAGAATTAATCACCCTACACCTTAAGTTTTCATTTACCTCAGGCACCACAAATCTCATTCTCTCTCAGACCACCCTTTTCCCCTAAATGCAAACCCATCCGGTTCTGAATATCGCCCAGTCTGATTCCAAATGCTCACTTCCCAACACTTGCGCTGTGCAGTCTGACAACCCCGACTCCTCCCTCCCGGCATTCTCCATCTCTTCATTGAACACTTCTTTCTCCTTTTTTTGATCTAATTGAAACCTAGCTATCCCACAAGGACACAGCTTTCTCAATACCTACAACATCCCAGCACAAAAAGTAGGTGCCCAGAAAACGTACAAGAATGATTCCTGGTATCATTAACTTTAATTTAGACCCTGGGCAAATGGACTAATTAGGACGAGAGCATAATTTGATACTGACAAGATATCTATGTGTTAATGCCCAGTCTTCAAATCAGGTGAAAGACTGGCTGAAGGGAATGACTAGATACCAACTTCAGTGTCATTGCCAAAGAATTAGAACAGACAACAGCCTCTATGCAGAAATGAATACTGAAAGAAAAGAGATTTCACACCAAGCTTCAGCAGATACTTGCAAAGCATGATGAAGTGTGAAAACCACCAAAAGGCAGAACGCAAATGAAGTAATACAGAAAGTGAAAAATGAAAAAAGATAGAAGAAAGAAAGAAGTAGGAGTTTATACAAACCTAGAATACAGAGCTGTATTCTGAAGCATTGGTCAGTGCAAAATTCACTGTTCTGAATTTACTTAGATGCAAAAAATGTTTTGTCCATGAAGTTAGACGGGCATTTACACATCATGAAGAAAGAGATACAGAAAGGAGGAAAAAAGGCAAAAGGACGTGGTTACAGATAAGGCGGGTTAATGAAATGGTCACAGGAGGGCAGTGAGCAAATTTATTGCGGACATCTGTCCAAACGATCAGAGCGGAGAACAGATATAGTTCTCAGGCCCTGCTTCTAAATGCCATGGCAACACAACCCATCCTCGTATTAGTGATAAAGGAAAAGTCACAGCATATATGGTTCCTAGGGAAAGAGAATCCCAACTTCTAGCTCCATGTTGAAAGAATTCCTGCAAAGTGGTGTGAAAGTGAATCAATTAGTGGGTCAAAGAACTGATAAGAAGCTGGTAGCTAGGGAGATAAAAGGAACAGTACATCAATTTTCTTTCTGCTGGGCAGCACTTATGTGCTGGCAGGTGTTTCTCTGGACTTGAGTGATCCCTCTAAGAAAATTGAATGTTTATGGCTACACTTTTTCCTTCTGTCACTGAAAACACAAAAAGACATTTAATGTCTTTAGTCAGTGGTGTGCTGAAAAACATTTGATTTTTGTGTGTTTGTTTTGCAGCTCTAATTGGTAACTGCAGGTTTCTGTTTTGTAAATCTCTCACTAGGACCCATTTCAACGTGACAGCATGTTTCTCTGAAGAGGATCTGGGTAGCATTATAAAGCTCCATGGGTCACTACCAGCTGGCTCCAAATTGTCAAGTGCAACTTAACCCTTCAGCATCCCCTCAGGAGGTTCTCTGCACTGGTAGGTCTGAGAATCATTACTCTGAACAGTGCTTAGACAAATTTAATGCACATAGGAGTCACAAGGGGACCTTGTGAAAGTGCAGGTGGTGACTTGGTCAATGCTACTGGCCCCTGGCAGGGAAAAAGAATGGACTGAGGAAGAAAACCAGTCCTTCTCAGCCTTCCCATGGCCTGAGATGTTTCAGAGGGACATTTCCTAGAGAAGTCATAAGCTATAAGTCCACAAGATAGATGTTTTCCCTTTTAATAAATTATATTCTACTTTTAAAATTTGAGTCAGCAGTCAACATCGTAAAAATCTGTATTCCTAGCTTCTGGAAGATAGGTGCATGTACAGTGATAATGACTTTAAGAAAAGAAGATGTGACGATACTCTGCCCCTTCCCAGGAGGTAGTCTTTCTTTTACCACTGTTTACTTCTCGTCATCTTTGTAGCTTTGTTTTCCCCACCTCAGTTCTGCAGAAATGTGAATGGTATTTATTCTTAGATTTTTACATAGTGCATATATTTTCCTACCCAGCTGCAGAAACCCATGTTTGCTTCTTTTCCTACTGTTCTCCACATGTCAACTATACATTCTTAAAATGCTTTGCCCAGCTTTCTTAGAACACACCATCCTTCTCACTTTCAAATTTTGCAGTGACTCCTTGTGCTTAGAACATACTCCATCCTCTGCTGAAAACAGTCTACATTATTTTTCAAAACTCAACTGGACTGTCACCACCTCAAGGAGGCCTTCCTGACTCTCCCCAGCTCTTCTGACATCACACTAGATCCCTTTCCATCACTATCGATTTTGCTTTCTTGGAGAATCTCCTATTCTCTGAGACCCATAAAATCCTAGATAAGCTATCATATTTATATTCCCAAATATGGCAAAGCCTTATAGAAGAAACTCAATGGCTTCATCAAATAATAAGCTGTGAATTAATTTTCCCTCCAAGATTGTAATCTCTTGAACTCTTTTTTTAATTTATCAAGGGAGTTTTGCATATATTATCCTGTGATATACAAGTTGATTATCTTTCCATATCTATCTTTAGCTCTCTTGCAGGCTCTCTCTTCCCCTGAACTTCAAAGTTGGTGTTATTTTCACGGATATAGAATATAATTTGTTCTATACATCTGATCCCAGATAAATATAGACCACCTCCAATTAAACATCCTTTATGCTTTGCTTTATGCTTTCACTGTGTGATCAGTTGTTTTTGCAATGCATTCTACTAATACTTGACTTTTACATTAACCCTATAAAATACACAAGCAAAATATTCTTTTCCTTTCTGGTATTTAGAGACGCAAGTGAAATGTCCCTCATGAATTGGGAAGCAGGGAAAACAGAAAGTTTGAGAAAAACCTCGGCAGAGCCCACCTTTCTCTATAGGGAAGACAGCTACAAGATCTTCCCTGAGCAACATTCCTCACCAGGGCTGAGGTTAAAGTCCTACCTCATTCCTCTTACACACTTCTCTAATTCTCTAGTATTTTATTGGAAAAACTGAGGACCAGACTTGTTGAGTTTACATGTATTAGAGCCAAAGTAGTTATCCATGTCTTTTGATTTTCATTAAAAGATTCCATAATGCCTAATTATGTGCACCTTAACAAATAGAGCTATAATCATCCAGCAGTACTAATATGTTTTGTAAATCAACCCTTCAGAAACACTTAGAAATGATCAAACGTGTGTGCACATGCGTGTTGTATTGGGGCTTGAGCAAAGGACTTCACTGATGCAAGGCAAGCCTCTTTACCACTGAGCCATATCTTCAGCACAGACTTGTGTCCTTTTATCAAAAACCAACTTCTGTAAAAGAATTCAGAATTCCCCCCTCAGTTTGATGGAGTTAGTTGCACTGGACAACTTTAAAATGCCCAAGTGCAGTTATTCCTAAGTTCAAGAAAGTTTCTAATCTATAAATTAGTTATGACTTTCCACTTTATGTGTCACTTTCAAATCAATACTAAATATTCAATTTGTGGGGGTTTTTTTGTAGAAATGCATTTCTAGAAACACACAGATGAGATGAATATCCAAGATTTAGCCACATGATCCATTAAAAGTGTATTCGGTGTAAATTAATAGAAAACAGTAATGCCAGCAAAAGGAATGGAAGAGTTCCGCTTGGTAATGGTGGAATAAAAGAAATATCCTCTATGCTTTTGGAACGAAGAGTAAAAAGTGGAAATGGCACAGCTTGAAGGCATTATGGTCCATTTCTTTTACATTTCCAATCATTTTTTCAGAATTTTGATATGGTCTCAAGAGTACACTCCCTCACAACAATAGGGGTACCACCTCTACTTTCTCCCCAGGCGTACCATAAACAGTGGCAATGGGGTTACAAAGGAAAACTCTATTCGTGCCTCTCTGTGAAGACTGGAAGGTCCAGTGTCTTTTTTCAACCTCCATCCTGTCCCTACATCAATGACTCCAAAGGTTTCTTTGCCATTTCTGCTCCACTCTCAGGAGGAGAATTTCATCTCTCCTTTCCAATCAGGAAGGCGTCTGTTTTCTGTGTTCCTCCTCCCTGCACGTGTCCGTTTTTTAAAAAAAAGGCCTAGTCCAAGATATGTTTCCTACAAATATATATTTATATTTTCAACACATAGTTACTTGTCAACACATAAAAGAAATTGTGTGGAAGTCACACAAGTAACTGAAAAGACAGCCTTGTGGTTAGGGGAAAATGAGAGGATCTGATTTTTAACTTTTAAAATCATTTGGAATATTTTTACCTTAAATTTTTAAATATTTTCATTTAAAAATAGAATAGTAACGGCAATTATGAAGAAAGGAGCTGAAATAAAAAGAAGCAGTGTGACTGCTCTGGCCCTTTCTGAAACTTTACCCCAACCTGCAATTCTAAACCACAAGGAGGTAACACTGTGCCAAATCAGAAGCGGCCAAAAAGAAAACGTTTATTTCCAAGTGAACTCAAGTGGGGAAGTTTCCAGAAAGGAGATGGGAGTCATCTGACAGCGATAGCAGTGTTCGGAAGTCAGAAGAATGTGGTATGTGTGCGGTGGGGACCCCTGGAAGGCTGGGGGCTACTGGAGAGGCGCGGGGCGCGGACTCTTACCCCCCAGCCAGTTGTCCGAGATGTTCTGCAGCATCGTGACCGGGATGCAGAAGAAGGTGATCAGCAGGTCGCTGAGAGCCAAGGAACAGATGAAGATGTTGGTGACGGTGCGCATGGCCTTGCTGCGAGTCACCACATAGACCACCAGCGCATTGCCAAAAAGAGCCAGGGCGAAAATGAGCACGCCGGTGAGCACGAAAGCCAGCTTGGCGCGCGCGGGCAGCTCCGGGGTGTAGACGAGCGGCCGCAGCCCGTACAGGGCGATGAACTGCTCCCGCGTCAGGTTGTGGTCCCGCAGCAGCCTAGAGAACTGCTCGGGGGTGATGTTGAGCGCCTGCATGTTGCGCGCTCCCAGGGCGCGGGGCACCGCCCGCTACCGCCCGGCCATCAGCGGGGTTCGTGCACGGGGGTTCGGGGTTCTCGGCTGCACCCCGGGAGGTTCGCGAGGAGGAAGGCAGCGCACTGATCAAACCCGCAATAAAGAGGTGGAGACCAGTGCGTGAGAGACTCAACCCATTGTCCAAAAATATTCTCAGTTCAAGAAAAACAAAGTTCTGCCCCAGCTCTGGTCTAAACCAGGCGCTGCGATCACCACGCGAGGATCTGCGGCGACTCTGGCTCGGGATTTCTAGACTCGCGGTGCGCTCGGGGAGCGGTGGAGGGTGGGGCCGAACCTCGCTGCACCCCGCCTTCTCCTCTGCTTCAGCAGCGCGGGCACCGCCTCCAGCTTGGCTACCATGGGTCCCCGGAACACTTCCCGAGTTCTTCACCTACCTGCCCAGCGAACTCCTCCAGCCCCAGGTCATGCTTAGATGCCGAATTGCTTTTCTGTGGGCTCAAGGTTTCCCCTCTTGCAAATGTCAGCCACAGCAGGGTTTATTTGAAGTTATTTTGTGTATTAAAAATAGTGGCAGGAGACAGGGAGATGTAATTATAGTAAAGAATGCCATGTACCCTTCACTGAATTTACCTACCGGTTACATCTTAATTGTGGTACAACACGAAACCAGAGATTTGACGCAGATACAATAGTTTTACACGGTTCTGTGTCTGCTTAACCCAAGAGTTCATTCATGCAAACACTACCAAAAGCAACATGTAGAATCCTTATCACCTCAAAGATTTCTAGCGTGCAGACTCTTTTTGGCCCATGCTGGCTCCTTTCTCCACCGAGTCTGATCCTAACAACCACTGGTTTCTCTGTTACACAGCTCTGTAATTTTATCAGACGTTTTACAAATGGAATCACATCGCGTGTAAACTTTCGATGACTGTAACGTACTTTAAGTTTACCTGGATGCTGTGTGTATTAATAGCTGTTCCTCTTTGTGGCTGACCGTGTACCACGGTTTATTTATCCTTTCACTTATTGGAAATTTTTTTCTGTTACCAGTTTTGGGCTTTTACAGACAAAGTTACTAGGAAGAATCAAATATTGATTTTTGCCGTGATGCAGCTTTCATATCTACGGAGAATACCAAGGACTTTGCTGAGCCAGTGATGTGTGGATTTAACTTTTAGACATTGTCCAAGAAATTTTGAGTAGCTGTACCATTTTACATATCTACCAGTGACGCATGAGAAATTCACTTTCTATACATACTTGCTAGAATTTGATATTGTCATGTTCGTTTGTTTCTCCTGTTCTAACAAACAGGTAGTGATATCTCACTGAGCTCTTAATGTGCATCTCCCTAATGGCTAGTGATATTGAAAATTCTATTATTTGCTGTCTTAGTATAGTATCTTCTTTGGTGAAATATCTTCACAAATGTTTTGTCCATTTTTTTTTAAATTTTAAAAACAATCATACAGAATTTCAAATCAGAATAATAGGAGATTAACACTGGTTAATATATTGCGCATTGTTATCTTCAAAGTAGCTGTTCAGATTACAAGACATAGGCATGAAAAAAATGATCAAACAGTCAAACAGTGAAAGCACAAATTGTTTGCCCTTTGTCTATTTTCTAATTAAGCTGTTTTATTTGTTGTTTGGATGAGAATTCCTTTTATATTCTAGATACAAGTCCTTTGTGAAGTAATTTGTAAATATTTTCTCAAATAGTCTGCAGGTTGTTATCTTCCTGAGAGTATCTTTCACCCAACTTTTTCTTTTATTGATTATACTTTTAGTATTCACTCTAATAACTGTTCACCAAACCCTGTCTAAAATTTTTTTCTTATCTCTTTTTCTGGTTTTACATTTTGCATTTTGGGCTCTCTGTTGTGTTCACTGATAAACATACAGAGATTAGCTTTCCTCCATAGTCTTAATTATTGTAACTACACGCAGTAATCTCAAAATCGAGTATAATCATTTTTCCTACCTGCTATGCCTGCTTATGTGTATAAATTTTGCAATAAGCTTGTCTACATCTACACAAAAACCTTGCTATCTTGAGCATATTTCTCTTCATATATTTATCTTTCAGTGATATTTTACAATTTTCACATGTAAGTCCTGTACATATTTTGTTAGATTCATGCTTAAGTATTTTTTGTTATCTCAAGATACTTTAGGTAATACCTAAGCATTTAATTTGTGTAAATAATATATTTCTAATTTTTGTTTGCTTGCGTTCATTACTAATATTTAGAAAAGTGATTTGATTTTTACATTAGTCTTGAATTTTACAGTCTTGTTATGCTCAATTTAAATAGTTTTTCTTTTTGGTAGATTTCTTGAAATTTTCTACATAGACAGTCATTTCCTCCGAGGAGAGGAACAGTTCTATATGTATATTTTATTTCTTATATGTATGATTTGTTTTATTTTTTGCCTTTTTGCAATGGCTAGAAAATCCAATACTACATAAGTGGCACTGATGAGAGTTGACCTTCTCTTGCCCCAATCTCAGGGGAAGCAGTCCATCCTCTTTCACTATTAAGTAAAATGTTCGTTAGGAATTTTCTTTATGAACTTGAGGAAGTTCTCCTTTATTGTTTTTTGTCAATGTCATTGAATTGTATCAACTGCTATTATGCATTAAGTAATATGATCACATGATTTTTGTCATCTTCAACCTGTGAATATGGTGGATTATACTCATTGACCTTTGAACACTGAATGAGCCTTGAATATCTAAGATAAAATCTACTTGGTTCTGGTGTGTAATTCTGTTAATATATTGCTAAATTCTACTAGCTATGACTTCTAAAGACTCCCAAGTTTATCTTCATGAGGAATATTAGTCTGTAATTTTTTTTCTCTTTTTGTACTATCCTTTCTTTTCCTGTTTTAGTACTCAGGGAATGATAACTTCATAGAATTAATTGGGAAGTAGTCATTTTTGGATGAATGTGTATTGAATTCATATTAATTCTTATTTAAAACTTTGGTGGATTTTCTAATGAATCCACCTGGACCTGAAGATTTCTGTTTTAGAAGTGTTTAAATTATAAATTAAAATTTGTTAATAACATAGGAATATTCAAAGTATCTATTTTATATTGAGTAATTGTGTTAATTCATAAAGGTATTTCTTGTTGCAGTTTTGAGAGGTGTTTCTTCTTGTTTCAAGTATCTAGTTTCAGAATACTTCCCTCTTGTGTGAGCTATGTCCCACAAAATTTCATATATGTTTTTATATTTTCACATAGCTGAATAGTTGTTTGATCCATCAGTTATTTTTATCTAGTTTTCAAGGGTTTCTTAGTTTGACTCTACTGTGGTTAGAGAACACATTCTGTATAATTACAGTTCTTTTACATTTGTTGAAGTTTCATTTATGACCAGAAATATGATCTAGTTTGTATGTGCTCCAAGAACATTTGAATACCATGTGTATTCTGTTGTTGACTGTAGTGTTCTATGAGCATTGACTAGATCCTACTGGTTGAGAGTATGGTTGTGTTCTTCTCTATCTTTTCTGGTTTTCTGTATAATTATTCTATTAATTACTGAGAAAGGGCATTCACATGTATTTGTGGATTTGTCTTCTTCCTTCTCTTTTATCAGTTTTTGCTCCACATGTATTACATGTATTGTAGTGTTTTGCTTGGTGAATAGGAACTAAGATGTATTCTTGGCACATTGACTCTTGTCATTAAGAATATCTTATTCCTCTCTGTTCCAAATAATTTCCTTGTTTTAAAATTTACTCATAATAATATAACCATTTCAGCCTTCTTTTGATTAATGCTTGCATGACATGTCTTTTCCATCAAAGAGAGAGAAAGAGAGAGAGAGAGGGTATCAAGGACCTGGCCTAGATCCCCAATCTCCCAAACAAGTGTATAGCAAAGGCTTAAATAAATGAGATAAGTGCTATGATTTTAGGACTCAGGAGGCTCGAAACCCTCTGCAGAGTTTAGGGACTCTGATGGCTAACACAAAGGATGTCTCTGGTTAGCCTGTATTTGTTTAGTTTTCATAAAAGGAGGGAGAGTGGAAAACAGACCTTGGGAGTGGTTCAAGGACTTTTCTAAGTAACAAATTATGTTAATTTAGGAGAAGTATTTTAGGAGAAGATCTCCATGTTGCATATCACTACAGGAGTGAAATGGCTGCAACTAGTCTTTATTTAGTTAATTGGAGTTAAAGCCAGGTGTCCTCAGCTGCGATCTTATCTTGCCCTGGTCATGCAGCAGCCCTGCACATGTGTCCAATTTCCAGTTCCAATGGCTCCCAACATATTCCTCCCTTTTGTTTAGTTGTTGCACAGGATGGGTGGTCAGCTGAAGCTGGAGAAGCTGTGTTAGGAGAATCCCGTAATTTAAAACCCTGTACAGTCTATCAATCTATAACAATAATCAGTTACCCGTGTAGTGAGCAAGTGTCAGAAAGTGTTAGTGATTTGAACTTTTTTTACAGCTAACATTTTGCTATGGCATTGCATTATACTTTTTGAAGTTACACTTTTCTGCAGGAAGCTCAAGACCAAGTTAAGATGAGACCTGTATTAATTACAATCAGTTTTCTATTATCTATCAAGGTCAGTTAGGTCTCCACAGGAATTACCTTGGAACCACACATAGCACCTCTTGGCTCTTTTGTCAGTGTCAACCATCAGGATGGGTCACGGTCATTGTTTGACCAAATTGCTTTCCATGTAATCTAGGGAGATTTTTTCTCCTGGTGACTCTCCTTAGGCACATCATATATCAAAGATCACTCTTCCCCATGGTCTCATAATCTTCTTGGTCAGAAGACCAGGGACTCACCAAGTATCTATGGATGACATAAATAGAGGCTTTTTCATGTCCTGGGTCCTCATTGACCTTGAAGGGCTGAGGCCAAAATATTGGCTATCCTGTTAGCTCATTTGTCTTTCTAATATTTGATCCCTAAACCTTAGTTGTTGAACGTCCAGAAGAAAAGATTGATAACAATACACTGTATTAGAGTCAGTAAGCTTAACATTACTATCTTACCTAATATGAAACACCTTAGAACATTAAATGAAACTTATTTTCTACTATCCATGGATATTTTAACATTTGAATATCTATAGAGTGTTAACAGTTATGTATTTTACATAGTAAATCAGGAATCAAAACCATATACAACATTAAAGCACAACAATCATGACATTTTGTAACATACCTGGATTTTCATTTTGACATAAAATATCCCCTTTTTTGGTTAATTATCCCTATCTAATACTTAAAAACTTTTACCTAACTTGTGGACTTTTAATGGGACGCACATCTCATAAGCATTTGTGGAAGGCAGACTTCTGAATCTGAAACAAAATTTTGTCACCATATACCATCCCTGTTTTACATTTTGGAAGACTTGCATATCTGGAAGCGTAATACATTAATATACCATGAGGTTAATAACAATCTGTCATAGCCATATGAAACCTTGCGGGGGCATCTTTAAATCAATAATTTATTGTGTTACTTTTTTGATAACCAATGTGAACATATTTCAATAATATATTTTGTAACTTTATTAGGAGTGTCTCCCATAAGGCTGTGGAGATCATTGGGACCTCTGATCAATGAACAAGAACTGGTTAAAAATGTTACCAGGCAGCTGCTTTCTTATTCATCAATCAGAGTCCTGTCCAACAATCCCAACCCCAATGGATTTTGTTTTACTCATCTTAATAAAATTTTTTGACTGATGAAAAACCCAATTATAACATTCAAACCATTAATTTTTTGAATAATGAGACTCTCAATTCCATAATAAACAACAATATACATTATATTCACATATTCAGGCTTTGCGTCATTAGGACCAACTGGCAACCCAGGTGGAAGCATGCTTTGTAATACTATAACCCAAACAAACCTTTGATCAAATGATCCAAAAATGCAAGAGAAAAAGGAAAAAAGAGAAAAATTATTGAGCTCAAAATAAAAAGAACAGCTGTTTAACAGACATAGAAACAAGCACACAGCTTGTCGGGGTCTATGAGAACTCTCTAAGTTTCCAGGTCTATTTATATACTTGTATCATGCCCCTTTGCTGAACTAGCTCATTTCTTACACCCTGTGTTCTCAGTGTTGGAACACCTGTTCACCTCCAGCATCCCATGCCCTCGGGGCATTTCTCAGATGCTCTGTGCCCCTAAGCTAAATCCTTGGCCCTCTTTTGGATTGCCTCCACTCTTTTGGATTGTTTCCAGGGGAAAGTTTTGTCAGTTAGGCTCATCCTCTAGAGGACCCAAATCAGTGGAGCCATCATATAGGACTGCCTCCAGCATCAGCCGTGTCTCCTGCCAGGGTCATATATTCCTGAATGGCAACCACCTCATGGATCTATCACCTGTTAAGACACAAGCATAACCTCAACCCCGTGTTATTAGTTGTACTGGTCCTTCCCACTTTTCCGTGTTGATGTCTTTCCAGAGCACTTGAGCTCTATGTTGGACATCATCATTGGCGGCTGATCAATGAAGTTCTGTAGGGGTCAATTTGCTGTTTGTAGTAGGGTTTAAAAATGTAATGTAAAAATAGCAAAGTCTAACTGTGCTTGTGGGGGTAACTGTATTCCCCCTTTTTGTTTACTTGCGTTTTAAGAGACAGATGTGTTCTTTCTACAACTGCTTGTCCTTGAGGGTTATAAGGAATTTCTGTAATGTGTCTAATATGACACAGTTGAAAAAAGGATTGTAATGGTTTGCTTACATATGGAGGCCCATTGTCAGTTTTTATGGTGCGTGGAACAGTCATAGAAGCAAATGCTGACAAACAATGTTGTTGAATATGACCAATTTTTTCTCCTGTGTGACAAGTTGCACGAATGAAATGAGAATACCTGTCAATAGACATATGAATATATTGTAGTTTAACAAATGAAGAAAATTGTGTAACATCCATTTGCCAAGTATCATTATGTTTTGTCTCTGGCATTATTGCCCTCTGGTGGCACAGGCCTAGGAACCTTTTGACAAGTAGGACAGGACATAACAATTTGTCTTGCTTGAGACCTGGGTACTTGAAATTCTTTAATTAGAGCCTTAGTATTCTGGTGATGGTAAAATGAGATTGTCTAGCTGCATCAAATGGTGTAATAAAAGCAACTAGTGAATCAGCTTGTTGATTACCATATGTTAAAAATCCAGGTAAATTAGAATGAGACCTTATTTATAAGGTCTCAATATATAAAAGACATTATATATAAGGTCTCAATATAAAAGGGTGCTGTCTGATTATGAATCACCTTCTGTAGCCTAAGAAGCAAATTAAAGAGAGTTGTATCTAAGGTTGACTGCAGAATGGTGCTCTTAAGCCACTGAGTAAGGTAAACTGCATATGCTGAGTCAATGATTATATTATTAATGGGTTTGTAATTAAATTGCTGTATGACAGATAAAATAACAGTGATCTCACAGCTTTGTGCAGAAAGTCTTGGAGCCTGTATTACCTGTTGATAATCTTTACTCCAAATTGCAGCCTTGCCTTTTTGATGAGCCATCAGTGAAATAAGTTGTTGCATCAGGGATAGGTTCTAATTTAGTAATTTTTGGAATAATACACTAATGTTTGAGAAAAAAATTAAAAGATAAGATCACTGGGAAAGTGATTATCAATTTGTCCTATGAAATCTGTGAAGGCTACTTGCCAATATAGAGCTTATTGTAGCAGGGTAAAATACTGATTTAAATCAAGAGGCAATACAATTGTAGCAGGATCAATCCCAAAGAGTTGTTTAGACCTTATTCTTCCTGTGGTGACAATTTTGGCAATTTGTTCTAAGTATAGCTGTAAAGTTTTGACTAACTGGTTAGAAAGGTAAAGCCACTCAATAGGGTAAATTTTTTTATCATAATATTTCCCTATGGGACCTGTAGGAGAATGAGGAGTGTTTAGAATATAAAGAATAAGAGAATAATTTTTATTCTTAAAACCTGATGCTGTTGTAACATATTTTCAGCTAAAGCTTGCTCTTCTTGAGCCTCACTAGACAAACTATGAGGGGAATCAATAGCTGGATCTCCCTGTGAAGTACTATGTAAGTGTTTCAATTGATAAGTAGCAATACCCAACTTTGACCTTATCCAATTTATATCTTCTAATAATTTTTGGAAGTGATTTAAAGTTTTTAAATGATCTCAATGGATCTGTAGCTGCTGTGGCTTTATTGCCCTGTCAGTCACCATTGTTCCCAGGTAGTAGTAAAGGCTGGACAGTTTTACCTTGTCTGGAGCAATGCAGAGACCAAAAGATATTAAATCTCATTTTGGTTTTGTAAATAAATCATATAATTGTTCTTTAGTTGGAGCTGACAATAGGAATTCATCCATATGGGGGGAGAAGCATCAATGGCCCTTGTCAAAAAACCTGCTGATATCCTCTTTTGTTTGTCATTTAGGTATAATCGTAACAGGCTTTTTGACTCCCTGTAAGGATTTTCCTGGTCCCTTGTCTTTTTGATGTCTCATTTTGGCCATCATGTGTTTAATCTTAGGACCTGAATCTATTTGTTTAGTTTCCATCCTGGAACTTGTGTGTTTAGTTTTAAAATCAAAATCATTAGTCAGCACTAATTTCCATTTTTGTAATAAATCTTTTCCCAACAAGTTAACTGGAATAGGTTCCACATATGGTAAAAAGAAACCCTTTTGTTGGTTTGGCCCCTCTTAAGGCAGGGGTGAGGTACTTTGTAACACATGTTGAGGGGTTCCCAGCCTGGTAAGAGATGTAGGGGCCCTTTGGCCATTGTTCTGATGCAATTACTGACACATCCATGCCAACATCTATTAGACCTTCAAAGCACTTTCCATTAATCTTTACAAAACACATAGGCCTGTTTTTAGTCACTTTCTGTGTAAAATCTCTCTTTTTGTAGTCTTGCTCTGAGGGTCTTGCTTCCTCTTGAGCTGCCTATATTTCAAGAAGGAAGGCTTATCCATAGGTAATAAAACCAACTGTGCCACGTAATCTCCCTGTTCAAAAACCCAGAGATCCGTAGCACATGCAAGAACTTGAATCTTATCTCTACAATTAACATTGATCACACTAGGCAAATAGTTATTCCTCTTAGTTTCAGATCAGCCTTTCCTAGTACAAGACCCACTGTTCCTTCTGGTGGGGGACCCCAAATTCCTTTGGGAATTGGGGTAGGCTGGTCGCCTCCAATGAGAGTGACTCTGTAAGCTGTAGTGTCTGCCTTATTAAATCCAGCAAGAACTCTGCAATTTTTCTAATATGCCCCATTTTTCCACAGTTAAAACATTGTAATTACTTCCTTTTGTATTTGTGAGACCAGCCATAACCTGAGCCATCATAGTTGTCTTATATAATTCAGTTCCAATGTCTTGACAAGCTCAAATATATGTTGTTAAATCATTAGTCAATTTTACAGGATTTAAAGCCTGTTTACAGCCCCAATTGGTGTTTTCATACTCTAATTATAGAGTTAAAATGTTCACAGCTTCTGTGTTTGAAACCTGTCTGCAAATGGCTTCTTATAATTTAGCCACAAATTCAGTGAAATGTTCTTGGAGTCCTTGCTCTAGAATTGTTATCCACGCTCCTTTTTTTTTTTTTTTTTTTTTTTTTTTTTTTGTGGCACTGGACATTGAACTCACAACCTCATGCCTGCCAGAGCAGGCGCTTAAGGCACTGAGCCAAACTCCCGGCCCTGGTTTTTTGAGGCAGGGTCACACTATGTAGCCCAGGCCGGGCTTGCACTCGTGTTGTAGCCCAAGCCAGCCTCGAACTCACAATGCTCCTCCTATCTCAGCCTCCCGAGTGCTGGGATTAAAGGTGTGAGCCACCACGCCCAGCTTATCCACGCTCCTTTTATTAAATCTGCCAATTGCTAATATAGCTTGCCAGAACATTGAATGTGTCCCCCAAGTGGCGCATATATTTCTGTCCCAGAAAGCATTTCCTCATTTATTGCTGGACACAGATTGGGGCCCATTCTGTTTATATGAGCCTGCTCTGAAACAAAGTTTTTAGCTTTACATCAAAATGAAGGAATTGAGCAGAAGGCAGGCATGTTTGTACCAGATGTTTGATATCATATGGTGTCAATCACTATATACCAAAACATTTTGTAAGAGTCCCACAGTAAATGGACTTAAAACTGAAGGAATCAGTTTCCAAGTTGAGAATATCTCAGGGGAAATGACTTTTCCCTGTGTTATGTGCCTTTTTAAAATTTTTCCCAACTCTTTCCCAATTATCAGTGTCTATAATGCCTGTCTGAGTAAACCATGGATTATATTTTGTTACCTCTTTCAATATTTTTGTTAGGTCTTTCTTTGGCACATAAGCCCTGATCATTTAAGTAGGCCTTGGAGGAGCTGTAAGTATGTTTGTTCCTTGGCTGCAAACTTTTGCCCTATTTTTACTCCTGGATAAAATGGCTTGATCACAGTAGGAAGATGCACCCTTGTTTTTCCCTCTCTTTTCCAGGCATCCCTGGTGAAGTTTCCATCCTGTGAAGTCCTTCTCTATTTCCACACTTTCTACTCTAGGCAGACTTACTCATTCAGGCTAAAATTTCTAGTCCAAGGATTCCAGGTCCCTGTTCCAGGAGCTGGTTATCAGGGACCTGGCCTAGATCCCCAATCTCCCAAATGAGTGAACAGCAAAGGCTTAAATAAAGGAGATAAGTGCTATAATTTTAGGACTCCAGGAGGATCAGAACTCTCTGCAGAGTTTGAGGGCTCTGGTAGCTAAGACAGAGGATTCTCTGGACAGTCTGTATTTATTTAGCTTTCATGCAAGGAAGGGGCTGGAGTAGAAAATGCAGGAAACTGAGCAGACCTTGGGAGTGGTTCAAGGACTTTTCTAAGTAACAAGTTATGTTAATTTAGGAGAAGTATCTTAGGAGAAGATCTCCATTTTGTGTTTCACTACAGAAGTGAAATGCCTGCAGCTACAATCTTTATTTAGGTAATTGGAGTTGGAGCCAGGTGTCCTCAGCTGTGGTCTTATCTTCCTCCAGCCATGCAGCAGCCCTGCACATGTGTTCAATTTCCAGTCTCAATGGCTCCCAACAGGGAGTGGGAGAGATTCTTATAGACATCACAACATATCTTTGTATATGGTTGGCTTATTTGTTTTCACTCCATAGTAATGGTTTCTGTTTTTCAAGTGGTTTGTTCAGACCATTTATACTTGCTGTCATTATTCATATGTTGAGAGTCAAGTCTTTCATTTTTTTTGTTTTTATTAATTTCTCTGATTTATTTTCCCCACCTTCCAGTGAGCTACATGAATATTTTTTAGCATGCTATTTAGATTCATCAACAATGTTGACAAGTGTGTAACTTTTTTTTTTCACCAGAGATCAGACTCACACTTTCCACTTGCCAAGCAGGCACTTGTGCTGCTGAGCTAAATCCCTGACCCACAAGTGTGTATCTTTATATACCTTGTCCAAGGACTTCTCTAGGAATTAATTGTATATACACCTTTTCACAATCTAATGGTGTCAGTGTTTACCAGTTTGAGTCAAGTGTAGAAGTCTCACCTTTTAGTTCCTTTAATCTTTTCCAAATATAATCATTTTTAAAATTGCCTCCATATACATTTAAGTCCACATTAGTTTTGTAATTGTATCTTCATCTGTAAAACGCAATTAAGGAAATTTAAGAGAGGAAAAAATATATTGTGTTTTTACATATTCTTACTCTTTCTATTGTTGTTTCTTTCTTCTTGGTGCTCTTGGATGGTCCTTCTTGCTGTTTCTAAGATCATTTCATGGTCTTTAGTTGTCATATTTAGTTGTGATATGTCTTAGTGGTGACTTCTTTGGCCTTATCCTATTTGAGCTTCTTAAATTAAAAGGTTTATGTCTTTTACCAAATTTGGTGAATTTTAGGTCTTTATTTCCTTCTACACTTTTAAAACCTTACCTTTCTCCTCTCTTTCTGGGACTCTGATTACCTTAGCATTAGACCTTTTGTTATCATTCCATAGGCACCAAATGAAACTACACATTTGGGAAAGGCTATATATTTATTTATGTTTTTCAGATTGATTAATAGCTATATTTATATTTTAAGTTCATTTATTCTTTCCTTTGTTTTCTCTATTTCGATGTTGAGCCCATCTATGGGGTTTTGTATTTTGTTTATTCTTTTTTCCAGTTCAAAAATTTCTTTTTGGTTCCTTATGTCTTCTTTCTTTGTATCTTATGTCTTCTGTATGTCCTTATGTCTTTGCTGAGACTATTTGTTTTTACTTGTTTAGAATACGTCTGTTATTTCTTGTTGAATTTTTGTATGAAGATAAGTTTTATTTATCAAACATTAGTGGTAACCAGCCTATGTTAAAATGAGATGTCAAAACCTTTTACACTCAAGCTATCTTTCCCCAAAATGGCCATTGAAACAAACCTTAAACATGATTAACAAAGTCATTCACAGTAAAACAAGAACGACAAATAAACTAAAAGAAGCACTGGTTTCTCTTAAAATCAGAATACAGTTGTGCTTACTATACATCAAACAACTTAAAACCAACTACAGAACTAGAATGTTTCTAGTTTAAAGTAATCATTAAGGTTCATCCTAGAAAATAGCTGTTCATATCAGAAAACCCAGCAGAGGGCAACTTTTTCTCAGAGGGACATGAGCACAATGTACTTTCATTAAATAAAAGTGCGGGGGTTGGTCATGTTGTTTCCTGGGTTGTTTCAGGCAACTTGCACAATCTGTTACAACTTATCTGCCTTCCCTCACCCCAAGTGTGGCTGCTCATTTTGCCACATCCTGGGCTAATGAACAAAAGCTAACAACTGCTTTAAATTTTTTTTCAGGTCGTTCTCACATCTCTGTCATCTTGGTGTTCATATCAATCATTTGGGCTTTTTTAAGTTTAGCTGAAGTGTTGCTGGTCAGTAGTATGAGTAATTTTTCTTTTAAAACTTGAAATTTGAAGTATTAGGTCATGAAAATTAGAGCTAATTTAATTCTTCTGGTTTTTCTGACCTATTTTGATACATCTCTGACAGGAAATGCAAGATGCCACTGTATGACAGTGAGTGGGCATGGAAGTCCAGCAGCATAACAGTTTAGCACATTTAATTTTGAAAACTAACCTGCCTGTTTTTCAATAGAAGCTTTTGCATTTCAAGGTGATTTCTCCACACTCTGAGAAAGAAAGAATAAAATGTTGTGGGAAATTATTTTCATCATATTCACCCCACTACCTGTCATCACTGTCTTTCAATCTTTAACATTCAAACAATAATGTATTGTAATTTTGCCTGAATTGTGCCCTCCACTCATATGCTGAAGTCCTTACTCCTATGTGACTATATTTTGAGACAGGGATATAAAGTAAGAAGTTAGGAGGTGTTTTACAAGGCTGGGAACTTAATGCAATAGGACTAGTGGCCTTGTAAGAAAAGAAAGATGTATTCTCCTTCTCTCTCTCTCTCTCTCTCTCTCTCTCTCTCTCTGTGTGTGTGTGTGTGTGTGTGTGTGTCTCTTTCACTTTTTCTTCCCTCCTTCTTTCTCTATCACCATTTCCCTCCATCCTACTTCTGTCTCTCCCTGTGTGTAAGTAGGTTGTTGAAGGCATGGTTACTGATGGCCTTTGAGGAAATATTTAGATGAGGAAGGACCTAACTCCAATAGTGGATTGATCCATAATCATAATCTGATGACATTATTGGGAAGTGACAGAAAGAGGAGGTGGGGCCTAGTAAGGACATGGGTCATTGGGGCATAACTTGGGGAGTATATCTGGCTACTTCCTCTCTCTCTTTCCCTCACTTTCTGCTTCCTGCCTGCCATGAGGCAAGCAGCTTTCCTCTGCTGCACATCCTTCTGCCATAATATTTTCTGCCTTGCCACAAACCTAAAAGCAATAAAGCCAGTTAACCATTGGCTGAACCTTCTGACATGATCTAACATAAATTTTTCCTTATTTAAATTGTTAGATTCAGGTGTTTTCATCCCCATAATAGAAAACTGACACAATGTCTATTGTTTAAGCCTCCCAATCTTATATTTTATTGTGGCAGTCTAAGTACACTAATATATCTATGTTTTACAATTCTCCTCCAGTTGTTTTGATGATTGTTATGAATTCTTCAGGCTTTTTATCCCTCATTAACTTTAAATATAATATAAAACTGAGAAATGTAAAATAAGGAATATGAATATTCAGAGATCTACCTGCTAACCCAGCCTAGGTGCTAAAAATGCAGGAGTTATATAATCTTTTCTTCTACTAAAGTATTACTACAGAACAGTTGCCTCATTTGGGAAGGGAGTATTATGCTATTATAAAAAGAAAACTGTGGGACACTTCAGAAAAGCAATGATAAATGGAATGTAATATTGTAACTGTTGAAGAAAGACTAAGGAAAGAATAAACCATGATGGTTGCAAGTAGCTTCCTTTCCTGATAGGAGCAATCTCCCCCTTTGAGTCCAGGTCTCTGGGCAGGGTTGCAGATTTGGGGAAAAGAAGACAGCTGTCAAATTATACAGTAAGCATAGAAATAGAAGGCATGCCCCCACCATTCCTGATTCTTGGTGTTGGATCACAGAAGATCAGAAACATAAATGCATGCTGATCCCAGTCCCAGGTGACCCAGAGAAGAAATTTCAGGACTTTTCTAAAAACTGAACAAATTTGGCATCCCCTATTCATTCCCTTGTCCTACGTGGACATATGTGACTATGGATAGAAATAGTATGGATTTGTATTTATCTAGTTCCAGATCTACTAACCACTCTTCCAAAAAGTAGAGGAATATTAAGAATTCAAGGAACTGTTAGCAGTGAACAGTAGTGATCTTAGTGGCTCCTAGAATTGTTTGAGATGCCTATGAAGCCAAAGTAGGAGAACTGTTCATTGAAATAATGCATGATTGACATTAGGATTTGATGAGAGGTGAGTATAAAAAAAGATTAAAATAGCCCTTAAAGTTTCAAATTCTCTCTAGTCTTCTTTCCTCTATTGACACAAGTCCTCATTTATACTACTTTTCCACCTCCTAAACCTACTATCCTACTCCATCCCACACATCACTTCCATACCCTCAGTAAGGCAACCCAAGACTGATCTCACAAGATGCTTCCAGTACCTCTACTTTTCCTTCTCCCTACAAAACTACTATGGCTAAGGCAGAAGAATTGAAAGTTCAAGCCCAGCCTGGAAGATTTAGTGATTTTATGAAATCCTGTCTCAAAAACTAAAATAAGGCTGGGTTTGTAGCTCAGTGTGAAGACCCTAGGTTCAATTGCTAGTATCACAAAAAGCAAGCAAAGAAACACTTAATGGCTTGAGTTAGTCACCTTTCCATTGCTGGGACCAAATATCTAAACAAAGAAAAATACTTCAAGGAGAAAAGGTTTATTTGGTCTCATGGTTTCGGAGGTTTCAATTTGTGGTTGACGGGCTCCAAGTCAGAAACATCATGACAGAAGTGATGGCTAAAAAAAGTTGCTTACTTCATGAGAGCCAAGAGCAGATAGAGAGAAAAAGAGATTGAGAATCGAAATACCCTTCAAAAACATTCCCAAGGACTCATGTCCTCCAAATATACCTCATCTTCTGATAGCTCATTCAGCTAATGGATTAATCCATTGATGAGGTTAGCGCCCTCACCACTTTTGTAGGCCTCATCCCTGAACACTGTTGCAGTGGGGCTCAAGCCCTCAATACCTGAATCTTTGGAGAACTATTTCATACTTAAACCACAATAGTCCATCCTTGACCTTCAAAGGATTATATCATAATATGAAGCATCTGGTCTATTTCCTAGAGTTCTCAAAGTCTTACCCATTCCACCATTGCTCAAAAGTTCAAGTTCAAAAGCCCCCTCTGAAATTCAAGACAAAATTTTAGCT